>ML781806.1:460662-477629 GCA_009831015.1 Picea engelmannii
TTTTCATAATGTTTTTGTAAATTTTTAAATATGAAATGTTTTCTATGTTTTTACTCCGACGACTAATCAAGAACTCTTTGACAACACAGATGTAGGACCGCACCGGCCTCCAAGTACATCTCCCATCCATAGATGAGGGGAGGTAGTCGAGGCAGTAGGGTTGGTTGTTGTTGATTATGAGGCGATCAAGCAGAACCTGGAGGGGTTGACAGTAGATGTCCTGGATATCTCTATCGACGAGATCCTGAAACGTTACCAACGCCATATCGTGGGTGTATCTAGTTCTTTTAGTCGACTGCTTCGTAGAGTAGCACGGGCAATAATGTGTTATCGTGAGCATCATCCTTGATGCTAATTTGTATATGAAGCCATGTGCTTCACATTTTTGTTATTTTGGTCTTCGGACGAAAAAACACTTTTTGTAAAAAAAATTATCGTTATATATACATGAGGCTTCTATGAGCTTACTTGTTTTATGTAAAAAATGTGATTGGATTTATAAATGTCTCAAATGTTTTCCTAACACATAATTAGATAATGCGTCTGTTATGTATTTAGACATCTAGGAATGTGTTGATATTCAATGTAATCAAAATGACGTTCCAAGAGGCAAATTTGTAAATATACCCTTAATAAAGTAGAACTTCGGATAACATAGACATTACTCAATTGTAGTACTACTAACTGCAAATCAAGTTGTACAACAAGATGACGGATTCCAAGTGAGACAACGTCGGTCAACAATTCGATGACTGCACTGTACTCCACGATATTGTTAGTTGCACGACCGAGGCAAACACTGTGTAGACTGATTAGTTCATTTGTGGGTGCGTATATTGCCCAAGCAACAGATGCTAGGTTCTAATTACTACGACTAATGCCATCGATGAATCCAATGTAGGGTAGCGAAGACACCGACATATGGAAACCAAGAACAACGCAAGGTATGCAGTTGGGGTTCAAAACCAAATAACAAAAAATCACATGAAAAGTAGCACAAAAGAGTATGATACAATAAAAATACAAGCACTCATGCAAATACAATCTAAGCATAGTACTTCTTCAAGTAAATCCCATTTCTGGGTTCACCCAAAGGAATGCCATCATAATACACTAACTTGTAAGTTCCCTTCTCCAACACTCATTTGACAATATAAGGGCCTCGCCACATAGCCTCGAATTTTCTGACCCCTAGTAAATCACGATCTTGTTCGTAGAGAAGAACTAGATCACCCTTAGAGAAAACACGTGGCTTGACATGCTTGTCATATTGGGCTTTGACACGCTTTTTCTGAGCTTCAATAACCAGGGTGTCATCACGACGGGTTTCATATAATTGCATCAGGTACAATAGATGTTCCTCTTCAATAGAGATGTTTGGGAGAAGTTCAACAACTAGCTTCAAAGATGGTATCTCACATTCAATCGGCGGGACAACTTCTATACCATACACTAATTGGAAAGGCGTAAATCCTGTGGCATACTTCACGGATGTCCGATATGCCCATAATGATGAAAACAACATCGTGTGCCAACTTGTCTTGTGAATTCCTATTATCCGTCGAAGCATAGTAATAAGAACTTTGTTTATCGCTTCAACCTAGCCATTGGCATGTGGATAATAGGGGATTTAGTTTTCATGCCAAAGACCCAACTTTTCAGTAAGCTCGAACATCATGAAATTTTGAAAATGGCTACCGTGATCAGTAACGATAGCTTGTGGGATTCCAAATCGAGTGATGATATGATTGAATATGAACAGTGCTACAGTTTTCCTAGTGTTCTCAAATGTAGGCATCGCCTTGAACCATTTAGTTAAGTAATCCATAGCTATGATGATGTATCCATAGCCCTCGGTCGAGTGAGGGTTACATGTCATGAAGTCAATGCCCCATTTTTTGAAGGGACCAATAGAAACTACAGGGTGTAAAGGAGCGGGATGAGATCTTCTCTTGTTATTATATGTTTGACAAGCATGACATTTATGGACAGTAGTGATACAGTCTTTAAATAAAGAAGGCCAAAAGTATCCTACTCATAAGATCTTTTGGGCAGTGGCATACCCAAACATATGACCACCACATGCTCTAGAGTGGCATTCATTCAAATCTTTCTCAGCCTCATCATAGGTGAGACATCATCGGAAAATAGAGTCAACACGTCACCGATAATTATGTATTGATAGGCTTGATACCGTATATGACGACGGTCTGTACTAGAAAGGTCGGGCTGGAAAGTTTGAGTTTGGAGATAAATGATAATATCTCCATACCAAACGTCATTAGAACTGATCAGAAAAATGGATTCATCAGGTAAGGAATCCTCTGCCACATTTGTTGTATCAGTCGAGGGAAGATCACATATCAATTTAGAAAATACTAAAGATTTCTTAGACTTAGCGCATTCAAACTCTAAGTCTAACTTCTGGAGAATCACTATCCATTTGGAGTAATTGCCCCCTAGAAATTGGCGCGTAAGGATATGTTGCATAGGGTTGCAATCAGAAATAATAGTGGTCTTACATAATAAGATATAATGAAGAAAACGTTGGACAGCTTGAACACCTGCCAAGGCCAGTTTCTCCACATGTAGGTATTTGGCTTCGGTATTCGTGAGACTCTGACTCAAATAATAAATTACATGTTCGTCTCCTCCATCTCCACTCATGAATGTGATCAGAAATGTGAGTGGCAGAGGATTGCTTAAAGGAACTTAAAACCTTGGTTCATGTCTCCTAGCGGATGGGCAGTTGGTAATGTGTGAGGAAAGCCATGGCGAGGGTGTTGAAGTCGTTAAAGAAGCCTCATGGTAATTCTATGTACCACTTTGCGGCCGAACCCGTGAGAGTTCGTTGAAAGAGTTGTAAATGAATGGAGTCGTCCATTAAAGAGTTGGATGAACACCAAAGGTGGAAAGTCATAACATGATTGTTTGGGTCTTCTCTCAGTCGACCGTCAAACTTGGGAATGTCGGATGGTAATTTGGCTGGTATGACGGGCCAGTGGGGAGAATGTAAGATAGGATCATTCAAGATTCTAGACAAGTCGGGTAAATCCAAAGTGGCTAGAAAAGGTAGCTTACTATTCACATGAGGATACTAGTGACTTTGGGGAGGAAGTCCCGTCAGTATACTAGTAGGACCGTAAGCAGTCAGCATGTACTTGAAGAGTCCTAACAGATTCTGTCGTGGAGGATTTGGAGGCATATAGCCCATGGGGTTGGGTTGGTTGGAAATTTTCCCTTGAAAAGGGACACTATATTGAACGTTCGGACCCCAAGTAGGATTTAAAGAACTGGGATATGGCTGACCAGAGTGAGGGGGTACAAAAGAGGTGACTTGAGGTTGTTTCCCCCCAGATGATTGTGGATTTCTTTGGGCAAGAAGGTTCCAAAGTTGGGATAGTGATCCCGATGTGTTATGTCCATATAGTGGGTTATAGAGTCCAACCTGAGGTTGTCCTCCAAGTGGAGGTTGTCCCCCAACGTGAGATTTCCCTCCAACGGTAATCTAGTAACCAAAATTGAATGGATGATGGGTGCTTTCAATTGGATTGGAGCCACTAGGGCTAGATCCCCCAAGAAAAGGTGGATAAGACCCTCCGGAGAGGACCTAGGAAGGTGTAGGAACAAAACCAACAGCAACATTGTACCCAGGTGGAACAAAAAGTCCAGAAAATCCAGATGGAACCTGGGTAGGGACGACGATGGAAGGATTCAAAGCGTGATACCCAGGAGGAAGCGACAGGATAGGTCTAGACGAGAGTGGTGTGCCAATGGGAGCTTGGTTAACCACCACATTCCCCGTAGGAATAGTCATAACGTGTGGGACCACAGTAGAATGGGCCATATGGAGAGAAAAAGTCGAGCCAGGACCAATTGATTGTGTCTCTGGAACGACGGTGATGTTGCTAGTTGTACCGGCAAAGTGGTCTAAAGGTATTGTGTAGGTAACAGACATTTCAAGAATTTGTGAGATGACGGGTGTATCAAGACCTGCCCCCAATTTGTCGTAAATGTCCCACACCATGCGAGGCGAGGTTCAAAATATGTCAGTAGTCCAAAGGGGATTTTTAGCTCCAAAGCCTGTATAGGGTTCGGTCGGTATTCCAAAAGTGTCAACAACAAGTTCTCCTGATGAATTCATCCGAAGAATATGTCTCTCATATCCAGGAGGAATTTGGAAAGCCTCTAGAGAATCAGAAATAATTCATAAATTTTCTAAAGAGTCGGAACCTTCCACTTGTGAGGCGATGGGGTCTTGGACCGCTCTCCACTCGGGGGATCCCTCCAGTGAATTAGGAGGTAAAGGGAGATAACCTTCCAGATCTTCCAAGGGTAGCCCCTTCATCCTACATGAACAGCGTCGAGGGTCGATGTTGATCGAACCAAATATTTTATGGAAGAAATCTATGGCCAACTACATAAACAAACAACACTCGCTAATAAAATCTAGAAATCAAACCAAGCAAACAAACCTTCTTATTTCGAAGTCACTAGTTGGTGATGAAATCCAACGTCGCGAAGTCAAGACAAGAAGGGGATAGGATAGAGTGGGTGGAAAAGTTACATTGATGACCTACTTAACAGACTTACACCTTGGTGCAAGCTCCCACACATAATTGTGGGTATACCCTCCAAGGAGCCCGAGTGAGTCTGACCAACGTCGATTCCAGATACCGTGAAGACTTACCCCTCCACACTCACCTCATGTAAGACCCTAAAGAGATAGGCTACTAAGGTCACCAAGAAAAGCAGTGATGCCTGGGGAAACAATCGACAGTCCGACCCACGTGCAAGGGCAGGGTATCTAGCCCAAAATCAACTCGAAAGGCTTCCACTCATAATTGTGGGTATTCCTTTGAGTGACCCCCGTAATACATGCAATCTCTACACCAAGACCAACAAAGAAGGGTGAGTAACTCTTCCAGCCTTAATGCAACCTCAGGTTTGACCCTTGTGTGAGAAGGGCTTCCCAGGACAAAATGTTGCAAGTGGATTTGAACACTCCCTGTCACAAGATGCTACAGTGTGTTTTATGCTTTGGAGAGTGTGCCTCACAACCTATTCCAAAGCACTAGCCTAGCTAATGTTGGTGTAAAAGAGTTTCTAGAAATAAAAGTTACTAATAAATTTTAAAATTACATAGTATTTTAGACGTTGTTGTTTACGCAAGAGGGATATGGAGATGAAACTGATGTTGTATGAGACCTTCACCCAATAATATGCAAGAAGAGATGAATGATGCAATATTCCAGTTCAATGAACTCTAATTACAATAGGGAGAAAGTATTTCTTCGGAAAACACGAAAGTTATGAAATATAATTTATTTTTTTGAATGAACACGATTTCAAACAATCATAAGCAATGAAATTTTCCAATTTATTCTTTTGTAAAAAAGAAATTGAATGTAAAAAAAATTTCTTATGAATGATTACTTAAAAAGAATAAGTGACTTTAATTCTTCCTTTTTGAATCCAAGTCAGGGATATAATGAAGAAAGGAAAAGTAATCAAAGAAAATAGATACACTCAACAAATACCCAAATCAAACTTTCAATGAAGATGACAAGAAAGTGTTTCGCTAAATGCAAATGAAAATAATTTTCCAATCAACAAGCAATCCAAAAAATGTAAAACAATCCAAAACTTTAAATCAAATCAAAGCCTTTTATCAATCAAGCACTCAGATTTAAATCCAGAGATTATGTCCTTATTGACAAAAAGCAAGAAGTAAAAACTTGTAAAATGATGAAGAAGGGTTTTCAATCCCTAAAAACCAATCAACAACAACTCTTACACTCAGAAAACAGTCATCAAGTACTGGCACTAAAAGTTCTTCCCAGGTGATCAAAGCAAAACTGGGTCTCGGAAGACAAAAATACCTAATCCAAAAATTCTACAGGAGATGTCGCAACCCAGTAGTAATGTACAGTGTGGGGATTTGATGTTTCCATAGGCTAGATATGGGTAGGATGTGGAGATTCCACGCTGGTCTAAACAGTTAGGGTGTGGGTATATAAGGTTTCCACATGCTGCATATGGGATACAGTGCAGAAATACCTGTAAACAAAGGAAAGTTGGAAAAAGGGCAAAGAGTCTAAAAGAAATTTCAGATCCAGAGATTCTGGATGGATCCCCCACAGACTCAGAGACTGGATTAAAATGAAAATAGGTAGGCTAAAGGAAAATGGACAGCAAAAAACCAAAACAAGTCGTATCCCCAGTATGGTCGCCATTTTTTTTATTGGATAGATCGGTGAATGCAGACATAAACTGATCTCCCTAGATCCACCTAGATCTAGAACAAAACAAGACAGGACACGACACTTTCCCTAAGTTTTAATCATTGAATTTACTATCAAACAAGAGATGAATGATATACCTTTGAATATCGCTTCCTTATATCTTTGTTGTCCCTGCTCTGCTTCGGTGCTCTTGTGATATTGGATCTGCAATGAAACACAAACCAACCAAAGTGAAAGAAAGAATAGTATATTCAATGAAAACTTACACATGTGATCAAGGAGTCATGTAATAAAATGAGAATGATTTTATGGGAAAGAAACATGTCACTGTATTATATTAAGTAAAAGTGTAAGATACAACCAAACAACCTTGACGTTGCAAGGTTCCCTTTCGGTGACCCTTTTCTCCAACACACACACTTGCTCCAAAATCTCATGAAGAGGATCCACAATAACTTGATGGACATATGAAGACCTCAAGCATCAATTGAGATAGAATCCCTCACACAATTCTCAGCCTATTCCTTCATTCCTTGCTTGATCTTGCTTTCTTAATCTTGCTTAACCTTTTCCATGAGAAATCCATCATTATATAGGAGAAAGAGAGATGGTTAAAGAACTTAGGATGATCCCACCAAATCAGAGAAGCGAGTAGGATCCCAACCATACAGATGTCACCTCATATTCTAGAAGATCCCTTCTAGAAATTTCATGAACTTCGATCTTTTCTCAGTCTTCCAATGTTGTCGCACCCTGGCTATAGTGTAGCCTGTTGAAATGTCGCAAGCAGTTTCATAACAGCCTGCAGGAATCAGGCATTTCCGCACTGTACCTTATGGCTGGCCTGCGGCGGCCTTCTAAAAACAAGTTTTGTAGAAGAGGAAACTAGTCACTTTTTTCATGAAGAAAGTTCTTTTGGAAGCCTGAACACATGCTATAGAAACATCACCAGGGTGACTAAAATAATGTGTAACACATGGTGGAGAACACCTTCCTAGATAAGAGGGAGTGTTGATGACTATAGCCAAGACAAAGTTTGAGTACTTCAGTGAGAGACTTGACCTAGTGGAGAATGCCTCCCTAGCTGAGAGGGAGTGTTGATGATTATAGTTGTGTGAGACATCCTCCAGGAAAAATATTGAATGAGTCAACCTGAGAGAGAGCCCATGAGTTGGGTGTGCCCATGAGATGGGTGTGTGGTTCCTCTCTGAGACAGAGATGGAATGTTATGTTCCCATGTGTGGGGTGAGGAATCCTATGAGTTGGGTGTGTGGTTCCTCTCTGAGATGGATATGGAATGTTGTGTGCCCCTGTGTGGGGTGAGGAATCCCATGAGATGGGTGTGTGGTTCCTCTCTGAGACGGAGATGGAATTTTGTGTGCTCCTGTGTGGGGTAAGGAATCCCATGAGTTGGGTGTGTTTTTCTCTCTGAGACGGAGATGAAATGATGTATTGGTCTCCTCTGTGCATAGATTTGAGATGATGTGATACTCCAAATGATTCTCCCGTGAGACGCGGTGAGAAAGTGATCTATTGAGTTGGACATGCATGTGGCTGAGCACAAGTGAACGTGATCCTAGTGGTTGAGCGCTAGTGAGTGTGATTATCCTGTGAGACGCAGTGAGATAGAGATGTGGACATCATTGTGGATGAGCACATATGGATGTGCCCCTAGTGGTTGAGCACTAGAGGGTGTATGATATCCCTTTCTATATTGTTAAAGAGTCATACTTACATGTAACCCTATTTGTAATGTAAGGGGTACAGGTCGGCCCCACCATAAAGTGAAAGATAATTAATGTAAAAGATAATTAATATGGAAATTATTCATTATATTGTGAGTTATTGAGGTCGACCCTATTGTGCCAATAGACATTACTTTTGATATACTCAGTCTAATATAAATAAAGGTAAATTTGCCATTGAGGAATCATATCACAAGTGTGAGTTTGGAAATTTTAGAAAACACTTGTTCTTGGGAAAAGTGGGCACATCTCTTGGGCGCTAGTCTTCTAGGGTTTGTGAGCACCCTTTAGTGTGCTAGGTTTATGGTATGGGAGGTCTTTCTCTTGAAGAATATATCAAAGGATTGGTTGGGTTTTCTTCCCTTGTCTAGAATGGTTTCCCAGGATACTTCTTGTGTACTTGTGCATGGTGTTTCTTCTTGTGATCTTGGTTACTACAACAAATTGTTTATGGTGTAACTTCAAATGTCTATGGTTCAAGTAAAATTCTAAAATTGGAATGAACTTAATGCTTGAGCCTAGATTAGTGAAAAAATCAACAAAAACAAAGGTGCAACACACCCTCTAAAAAGGCATCCATAAATGAGACACTATGAACCCTTATATGTTATGAACCCCATGCCTAGAAGTTTTACCCCCATCCACTTTGCACTCTTTACATGACTTAGAGAGACTCCACCTAGGAAACACTCCTTAACTTGAGGAATGATTCACCCAATAGGTCACCACGACAAGCCTCCCATACCTAAACTTGGCAAGTTGCATAGGGTCTTTGAGCACTTGCTTAATTTGAAAAGGTAGTTTTGATGCACATGTTTAGGTGACTCTTGTATTAAATGTGATTTTACTTGGCATGATACATTTGACTTGATACCCTTGGAGGAGTCATTCATTTTTCTTCGCAGGACATTGTTTGGTGGACGTTTTTGGAGGAACAAGCCTATCCTGGGCCTTCATTAGGGCTTGAAGCCAACAGAGTGGATGCCATGACCCATACCTTGGGAGTTGACAAATGATGCATGTTTCCTTTGGAGGAAAGAGAAAACACCTTGAAGGATGATACCTAGCCCTCACCTTACCCAACGTTTTGCCTTTGGAGGCCATGCGTTACACTTTTGGGCTTGACGTCACCCTTGGGGATAGGGTTTTGATGATGGTGGTGAGGTTTGATGATGACTTGGCATGGTTGATGAAGAGGAGGACACTTGGCATGGTGACACGTGGCCTTTAGAGGCCCAATGTCTCCTTCAACAACCCAACGACTTGCTCAAAAGGTCAAAATGTCACCCTTTAGGGGAATGATGTCATCTTTTTAGGGTTTCTTTTGTGTAAAAATCAAATTATTATTGTGAAGGGGGGAAATTAAGGAGGTCAACCTCCTTGTTTTGTGTTTTACCCTAAAATTATGTGGACAAACTTTATTTTGAGGTCTTGTATAAATAAAGGACCTAGATCATTTCATTTTCATAACATTCTCACTTGAGAATATGACATTCTTGGCTGAAACTTTCGCTCGCTTTGGGAATTTGGTCTATCTCTCTCTCTCTTGTGAAAATTTTGGATGATTATCTTGTCTATTGTGGAGCTAATTAGTGTGCTACCCTCTTGGAGGCTTCTCTCTTGCATGTTGATGGAATTTACTTGGTAAGTGAGGGTTTTATCTTGCTATCTTATGGAATTGGTAAGGAATTTTCTTCATTTGTTGGTAATTTATTCTTCTTACTGTCTAAAAACCCCTTGGAGGAGTATAAGGGAACACACCATCCACCAAGTTTATCTTAATTGTTATTGGACAAACCGTTTTTTCAAGGTTGCTAGGAGGAGTAAAGGGGCTTACACCCTCCTAGATATACCTTGTTGGATTTGCTTTCTCTAGGGATTAAAAGGGATTACACCCCTAGATAAGTGGTGGATCCAAATCTTACATCTAAGACTCGGTAACCCAATAGATTAAGCACTAATCTGAAATTACATTGGAGAAACAAAATCGTTGCATTGGGAAATGTGATTTGTTGAGATATTTCATTTGTTTAATGTGGATTCAATTCTATATGCTATTAGATTGCTTGAGCCACTAGGGCATCTAGCTTAGCCAAGCATTTCTTTTTGTTGTTATAAAATTATGCTACAAACACTAGGTTTGTTGTGAAATCACTCACTAATCTCTTATATCTCACTCTTCTACCATTGAAAGTAGTTGGCTACTCGTTATTATTAATCTACTTGGTATCGGCTATCTTTTGGGCAAGTTGTTTACTGATTTATTTGAGTAGAATTTGTTGTTGTAGAAAATATTTTCGCTACAACCAATTGGCTTCCCTAAACTACTTCTGATAACATCATTTTGCAGCCTCATTTTTCCATCAAAGTTTATGCTTAAGTATTGGAAAATTATCTACTTGTTTAGTGCTTCATTGTCCAATAAATGTTTGGTTCTTTTGATGGTCAATTCTACAATTAACAACTCTTTTATTTTATGATATATATATTTGTTTACTTCTGTAATTTAGGACAACAAGTTTCACTTTCTTTTACCTTTGATTATCTGGCTTGTATTTCGATAAATTGTCTTGTCTTGAGAAGGTACAACACTCTCTTGTAGATACACTACACTTTGGAAACCTACCCTTATCAACAAGAACCTTTTCCAAGCCTCTTTCCACTTCTAAACTTGACCTATAGGGGTTTCACTCTACATTACTTCACTTTCCATCTCAATCCCCCTAGGGTCACCAGGATTCCCCCCTTGTGGTGATTTATCATCACTAAAGCGAGGGGAGTATCTATCTAAGGTGACAGTGGGTAGTTACTCCCATAGTTGTCTCACGTTTGTGGGTTGGGTCAAGATTTTCCCAAACTACAATCTGTGCGATAACATGTTCCATAGCTTATAATAGTACAGGGGCTACTAACAATGGTTACAACTTGAAAATTTTTTACACTCACAATCATTTGATAACAATTTAAAAGTGACTAAGGCATGAAGTTTTGATTTTTATTTATCACCAATGAGTTGATCCTCCCTATTAACATTCGTAGAAACATTAATTTTGTGTTATAGGTATCATGTGAAAATTGTATTTTAAAAGTATTGTACGTAATATGCTAATTTTTGCTTCGTCATAAGTATTGTTAGTCATAGGATTATCGTAAAAAAGTTGCATAGGATGCCATCAAAATGCTTGTTAAACAAATACAATCCTTTTGTTTTTTTGTATTGTTTGACTTTACTAGAGACCATGGAGAAGAGGGGAGGATCTTACTTATGTTTCATAAGGTAGTGGAAGAGAGTGACATGGCTTACTAATGGCTAGATAGTGGCTTGGAGTTCTTAAGTGAACGAAATTGATATGTAATGAGTGTAATGGGTTGGGTTGAGTGAAATTAGAGCCTTGTAGAAGCTTCCTTTAGCCTAGTGGTGTCATGGTTTGACTTGGGGGTGGAATCCATATCTAATTCCTACAGTTGGACAATGAATTGCTCCTCAACAATTGGTTTGATGGAATTTCCTTCAATTACATATAAATATTTATATATGTCTTTGTGTGGAATAGTTTACGTTTATAATTCATTGAGTAATGAATGAATTTGAAATATCCAATGTTATTAGAACTATTATTTTGTATATGAATTATGTTTTATATGGCTATTGTAGTTCAAATTTATCCTAACAGTTGGTTATTAGAGGAAGGTTTTTCGATTTGAATGCTTGGTGGCCAAGGGAGGCATTTGAGTATGTTATGAGGATAATTGAAATTACTAAATAAAAATTTGGGAATGTAATTACATAAAAGGAATTAAAGGAGTGCAACTCTATAAAAGAAATTACAACTACATGAATCATTTAATACATAGAAAGCATGCAAAAATTAAATCAAATTCTACATCACCTACTCTTATAACATCAAGTGAATACCTTCCAACAACCTTTCAAGAGTGAGCCCTTGCTTTGAAGAACATTAGGCAGTTTCCATAAACCAATGCATTGATTAAAGAAAAACACAATAACAAAAAATAAGTGTAGGCTCTATAAAATACTCACAAATATAGTAATATGTTTGATTTAAGTAAACCCTCAATGAATTAAAGGCTTTTAAATTTATATAACAAGGTTCCTTGATTACAAGGAGCACCTTGTTTAATCCTAGGAAACCCTAAGCATAATTAGTGTGCTTCACTTATCCTATATAATTGTTTCTTGAAAAGAAACTAACTTGTTAAAACGTAGCTAACAGTTCCTAGAAAGATGTTAAAAGCATGGTGAATATAATACCTCAACTAAAACACTAAGTGGAAGGCAGATAATTCATTATTATAATTTGTCTCTCCATACATACACATCCTTAAAATTAACATGTTGAGGTATCAAAAGGATTCCTTAGCAAAACTCTTTAGCTATAATAGTTAGATCCATTTTACAACAATTGTCAATGCAATATTATAACACATATGTTCTTGAAAATAATTTGCATGAACTTCTTTTTATCACCCTTCATTGTATTGATAATTTTATGATAGGCTAAATAGACTATAGCCTATCATGTGGAATTCCACAACAAACAATAGCTTATCATGTGGAATTATGCACCATGAAGGAATCCTACATTTAAAATAAAAAGAGAAATTCCAAACTTTCCTACAATATAAATATTTAGTGATGAACATACAACATCCATCAAACCCGAATAATACATTCACATAACCCATAAAAATTTCCAAAACTACATCAAATTACAAGAGATTTATGTAATCAAATTCAAGTAGTTATTATCAAAACGATTGGCAAAAAAAAAAAAAAAAAGGTTTAATCTAGGAGAAACAAATCTTAAAGTTCATCAAATAAGGAAAATTGATAAGTAAAATGGGACATTTCTACGACTCGTCACATATAATCACTAAAACTTGTCCAACACATTACAATATTCCCTTCATTAAAAAATCAACTTATGAATTTACATTAGGGTTTTGTAAATCATTCATAGATGAGGTTTTATTAATTGTATTTGTTTATTTACAACATCGAAAGTTTGAAACAAGTCATTTTGAGTAAGGAGTAGAAGCTAAAACATAACTCAACAAATCCCTTCAAAAATACAAATGAAAAATTCTCCATCAAACTATTTTTCCATTCCCATTGCAACATAGGACTAGATTGAATTAAGGATCAAACTATTTCCCTAAGAATTGAGTCATTTTTCCATGACAACATTTTCCAATGACAAAATATGCACTATAATACATGTCTTTTGTTATGTGTCATAATTACATGTGGTTTACTAAATAATCCAACTTTCATGTGATTTACTAAATAATCCAACTTATTGTAATAAATGAATGATGTGAAATTGAATTATTTTACAAAATTTTGAGGTTAGTTAAAAAAAATTGACGATGTGAATTAAGCTTTTTCAAACGAAGTTAACCATTTAAACCATTTACTAACAAAATTAAGTAGTTTTAGTTAAAAATTTCAATACCCAACCAAAATAAACATCTTTGACCCAAAAAAAAATCAATATTAGGAGGAAGTCTAATGTGCCACACCATTAACCATTTTGTATGCCATATCATCGTATCAACTCTAACCCTTTTCTTATCATGCTTCTCATGCATAAATAGTTATGTTGATGTGCATATTTAGTATTATATTATAATTTTAAAATTTTAAGACAATATTTTATATATCTTCTATAATAATGTAAGTCCACTCTATCCCTCTAAGTGTGTCTAAAAGTTCATTGAATCCTTACGGAAATGGCAAGTTCTACGGGTTCCTCTTTCATCACCATTCCTACACTCATGTATTCATTTATTTTCCATCCAAATCCAACTTTCTTAAGAGTTTTTTAAATTCATTAAAACTTTCCTCTCCCATTTTTTTTTTTTAATGTTGTCTTCTTTATTTATTTTTTATGTTGTTTTTTTAATGTTATCTAAATGTAGAACAGTTAGACAACACCATACGTAAATGGTGGATTTAATTATTACACAATCAAACAGTTATTTAATTAGTTCCATATTAATTATATATTTTCATTACCTAAAAATATATTTATTCCTTCTTTTTTATAATGGTCTCAAAACAATATTGTTTAGCTTATTTTGCCACATGGGTGCGTAAAAACAAGCTATTAAGTGTTATAGTAGGTTATACTATCACCACAAATAATTGTTAGTGTTAGTGGAACATTATAAACATCTAATGTGAACAAAACAAAGAACTAAAAACACAAGATGCAAGAATAAAAATAATATAAGATGAGATATGGTTACTAATGGATAAAGTTGATATCGATAACACCTTAGAGTCTGAGTATGTAGGTTTCCACAGTTAATCATAATATAGACAATTTGTTTGGATAAAAACTATGTATGAGTTTTTGAAACATCCAATGTTTCGATTGGACACTCCACCCATCATCGGGGACAAATGAAGCTCATATGGTGAAAAAGAGTGTTGAGGTATGTCTTTAAAGGAGAATATTGGTGAGTGACCCTGTCCTCCTATCCTTACAAGCCTCTCGCTAAAAACCCTATCAATACCATTACTAACCTAGTCACCAAATCTATCAAATCCTCTTCCTTGAACCCTAACATACAAAAGCGCATGATTGCTCATAACCCTCAAACTCAAGGATCTATGGGCAACCCAAAATCCATAAAAAAAAAAAAATCTTGTTAGACCTATAGTTAGCACCATAGAATACCCCCCTCACAACCTTCCTCAATTTCTTGTTGATAAGCTTCAAGACTTCGTTGGAAAAACCTCTTATTTTATCAAAGACTTCATTGAATTTATTCATAAAACTTGACATATTCACCTTGGTGAACAAGACCTCATGGTCATCTTTGATGTCATTTCTTTATTCACCAAAATTATGGTTTCGGAAGCCTTGACCTTGATCTCCAAACTATTATACCATGAAACTCTTAACCTCATCGAATTTTGCCTCTCTTTTGACTTCTTCACCATTAAATGGGTTTTCTATGAACAAACTAAAGGCATCACCATAGGGTCATCCTTATCCCTAGTGGTCGCCAAAATATTTATGGAACACTTCGAGACTTTAGCACTAAACATCTTTCATCTCAAACCCAAGTGTTGGTTTCGTTTTGTAGATGAGACGTTTGTCATCTAGCCTCATGGTCATTCCAATTTAGTATCATTCTTCAACCACCTTAATAACATTTTTCCTCACATCCAATTTACTATGGAAATCCAAAAGGACAACTCTATTCTCTTCTTGGATGTTTTCATTTCCCATCTTCTTGATGGTTCCCTTTCACACCAAGTTCACAGAAAGAATAGTCATACCATTAGATACCTTAATGAAAGTTCCCACAATCATCCAGCTCAAAAATATAGTGTCCTAAAAACCTTGATTACTCGATCCATTCACATATGTTCCCCTCAATTCCTCATAGAGTAAAAATCCCACCTTACCAAGGCCCTTTGTCCAGTGGCTACTCTCTGTCTCAAATCAATCATGCCTTCCACTCGAAAAACAATCCTAAATTAAAAAATCACCTCATCCTCCTCCTCGCCTAAAGCTCTCATTTCTCTTCCCTATATCTAGGGAACCACTGATCATATCTCAAAAAATTTGGCTAAGAATAATATTCAAACCTTACAAAACTCTCAAACAACGTTTTTTAACTGCCAAAGATAAATACAACCCATTGCTTGGCCCAAGAATTTACCAAATTCCCTGCTCTTGTGGCAAACCTTACATAGGTCAAAATGGGAGATCCTTCAAGGCATGTCTTAAAGAGAATATAGTTGACCCTACCCACAACTGAATTTCCAAATAATCTATCACCGAACACTCCTTTAAATCCAAACACCTGGTTTTCTTTGACCAAACTAAAATTTTAGCCTCATCCCCTCATTTCTTCTCTTGCCTTATTCGAGAAGCTCTGGAAATTGAAAAACATCCTAATAATTGCAATTGTTAATATGGATACAAACTTATCCAATCCTATAATCCCACCATTCATCACCTTGATCACCAGTCTTCTTCTAGTTAGACATCAATCTTCTAATTGTCCCAATCCTTGCCCCCATATTTGTCTCTATGTTTTGTTTCCTTTCCTAGATTTCTAAATGTACCTCTCAGAAATTATGCTCCCATCTTTTCTTTTTATTTTCCTTTAGCCTAGTCATGCCATTTATTATCTTTATTAAATTTCCCCTATTACCTTTAATAATTATCTCATATTACCCATATTAATTATATCTTTTTTTTATATAACAACAACTATTTCATTCATTTTTATTTTATATCCTAATCTCCTTCGATCTTAATACTTTATTAACTCCCTTCTACCACCTAATCGCAATGGCTAATATTTAATATTCTATTATTTTAGTATTATTTTAATTTTCGTTTATCTCAACAACTATTTTAATACTTTAATAAATTTTTCATTCATGCTTCCTCCCTTCAACAATCACTCACCAATATTCTCCTTTAAATATATAACTCAACACTATTTTCCACCATATGAGCTTCATTTGTCCCTAATGATGGGAGTCTCCACTCAAAACGTTGGATGTTTCAAAAACTCATACACATATTTTATCCAGAAAATTTGACTACACAACACCTTATAGGATTGAGTGAGCACAAGGGGCTCTCCTCCTCCTTGGGAGGGTCCTTTTGTTTCCCAAATAGAACCTTCTCTCTCTATGAGTGTACAAGAAGGTGCAATAATCTCTTCAAAGGGAAGAGGTCCAATGCACTAGCTTTGTTGTTATGGATGTGAGGATGAGGCTTTAAGAAATGGTTCTCCAATGCTCATATAGATAGCATAGAAATGCATTTTATTCTATGCTTTATATGCATCCCAATGCCCTCCTTATATAGGATTTCTTCAATCTCTCAAACAATTGGTTCCAAGTGGGAAATAGATTCCACTTGAGTGTGGTTCCCCATGTCTGAGTGGAAATAGAACCACTTGTGGTACCAATCTTAAA
>ML781806.1:496158-507443 GCA_009831015.1 Picea engelmannii
TTTATCACCCACCTTGTCTATAGGTAAATTCATAATAGAATATATGGTCTCTCACTTGACACTTGGATGTTCCACATGTATAATTCCCACCTAGATGTTCCATATGATAGTGTTCCAACATAGGACACTTGTACATTTGCATGTATAATTCATAATATAGTTGGTCACATGATGGGTAGGTTGTCATTGGATGCCTTGAATTTTTTTGTTTCCATTCTTTGGCCCTTCCTCTACATTGATGACCACGCCTCTGTAATGATTTCCTTGCCTCTCCCTGAATGGCTTGAGGAGGTGAGTTGCAACTCACGATAAAACTCAAATCGGGACTTGGATGCATGAACCGTTAGTTGCATTGGATTAAGAGCACTGGGTTTCAACTAGTGGGGCCCCTACGTTATTATTTCGTTGACCAAAAAACCATTTGTTGCAATATCTCTGACACTAGGGTTTTGGTCAATTATGCATAGTGCAATTTCTGAAGATGAGGTTGATTTTCAAGAACACTATGTCGAGCATTTTTTGCTAGTGTAGTCGCATGGGCCTTTCCCAAATAGACTTGCGGGAGCTTACGAAACTCCATTATGTTGCTTGATTTGGATTTTATGCCCACAGACCAAATTGGCCACATGTCCTTGAATGGCTTGAGGAGGCGAGTTGCAACTATCGATAAAACTCAAATCGGGACTCGGATGCACAAACCGTCAGTTGCATTGGATCTAAAGAACCTGTTTTCAGCTATTGGGTCTCCTACGTTATCATTTTGTCGACCGAAAAACCATTTGTTGGAGTATCTCCAACACTAGGGTTTTTGTCAATGAGGCATGGTGCAATTTCTGAAGAGGAGGTCGATTTTCATGAACATGTTACACTGTGTCGGGTCTTTTTGGCTAGTGTAGTTGTGTGGGTCTTGGCCAAATAGACTTGTGAGAGCTTATAGAAGTCATTTATGCTACTCGGTTTGGATTTTATGCCTCTGGACCAAATTGACCACATGTCCCTAAATGGCTTGAGGAGGCGAGTTGCAACTCGCGATAAAACTCAAATGGGGACTCGGATGCACGAACCGTCAGTTGCATTGGATTAAGAGCACCGATTTTCAACTAGTGGGGCCCCTACACTATCATTCCGTTGACCAAAAAAACATTTGTTGGAGTATCTCTGACACTAGGGTTTTTGTCAACGAGGCATAGTGCAATTTCTGAAGATGAGGTCGATTTTCAAGAACACTCTATCAGGTGTTTTTGGATATGGTGTTGGTATTCGTATGGTATTGGTATTGATATTGGTATGGTATGGTATTGGATTGGTATTGGTATTGGTATTGGTATGGTATTGGTATGCATACCATTGTGGTATGCAATAGTATTGATATTGGTATGTAATGCTATGGTATTGGTATTGGTATTAGCAATGTTATTGGTATGGTATGGTATGGTATTGGAAATGGTATTGGTATGCATATCATTGTCAATGCATACAATTTCAATTCAATGGTATGCAATATTGGTATTGGTATTGGTATGCAATGGTATTGGTATTGGAAATGGTATTGGTATGGTATGGTATGGTACTGGAAATGGTATTGGTATTAGTATTGGTATGGTATGGTATGGTATTGGCAATGGTATCGGTATTGGTATTGGTATTGGCAAGGCATAAGGGTATTGGCAATGCATATTGGTATTGGTATTGGTATTGGTAATGCTTAAAACTTATCCTTCATTCACTTCCACCTTCATAGTGTTGGTCATTGGCATAACATTTATGATTTTAAGAGTAATGCAACCATCAGTACCTTAAACAGCAATTCATTGATGTAGTATACACTAATATTTCAACCAAGAAAACTTTAAAAGACAAACAAGACAATGTGTGTTGTTGTTCATGGTATGGAATGGAGAACGATAGTGCAATAAACATTCTCTCATCTCCACTAGCTACTTGTAATACTCTTTTAGTCTTGGCATCAAAATTATAATTGCATTAGAGGAATGTCGGTCTCATGTTAATAGGTTTCCTATGATGAACACATAGGAACCTAGTGCATTGACCATTTTTCTCTTCACTTAGCTAAGTATAGCTCATTTCCCTTTATAAATAATCAATAAGTCTTTTCAAAGAAAATACAAAATAAACATAGTAGATCCTAAAAGGTGAAGATGCTAAAGTCATGCAAAAAAATGAAACGAAATAAAAAAATCTTTCCTTGACCATCAAACATATTAAAAAAATAATCATAATTATGGAGAACACATTGAGTGCCCACAAAATAACTAAAGACATATATTAAGCCTAAGACCATATGTTTCTCAAATAAATGTCACATGTTTCTCAAATAAATATCATGACAAAAAGATGAAAAACAGTTTTTTACTCAACAAAGGTCTTTAACTTTAACCCAAACTCTTGACTCAATGGAATTCAAATGAAGTCAATCATTCCATAAAAAAGGGTTTAGTCAAACATCAAATGAGAACTAGAAGCATTCAAGGGCCTAACACATTTTTAACCAAAATAAACACAAAATTCCAAACTTGAAAAAATGCTCCAAAATGAAACAAACAAACAAACCATTAATATTTATCAACATATTAGAGCAAGACATCAAAGAAATTTCATCTACTTTAATGAGCCCATTCTTTCTTAGCGGAATTCTTGTTAAATCGAGTATCTACCATTTAATACTAGGACATTGTCTATGTGAAGAGATAGGTCCCATCTTCATCAAATTCCAACTTCATTTCCTATCACATACAAGAAAGAGACAATGTAATAGTTAAATATCAAAACATCAATATTAAAATAACTTGCATCAAGAAAATGTGGCTGCAATTTTACAATGAAAAACACAAAATATAGATTATAGAACCTATTTTTACCTTAAATGCATCCTCAAATTGGCATATAGTAATCTTTTTATGATAAATAATTTCCGACCTACTCCAAAAATTCCCTGAAAAACGTATCACAAGAATCAAATCATATGTGTTATTCCATTCACTATTTCTTTCACAACCAATGGAACACATATACTGAAATAAGTGTTCCCTATGCCCTCATATATATTGGATTAGATCAAATCTTGCAGTATATCAATTTCCCAGTTCTCATCTTGGTGTTCATTTTATTCATTCTAAACAAGACCCTCTCCACATGGACTATCATTATGAGCCTCCAAAGAATTATATTCTGTATCAAGTTCATTAGAGAAACTTGTTATATTGTTTTCTCCCCTTCTATCACAATCTGATCGCCAAAGAGCTAGTGATCTTTCATATGGAAAATTGGTAATGTCATACTTTGTTACATATAATCTTAAACATGTATCCATATGTTTATCAAGCTTGTTCCTCATATTTGACTTCAAAAATGATAGTGCACTAAACATTCTCTCATCCTCCACTGATCCCAAAATCATGGTTTGACACAAATCCGATAATTTGAAATATTCGGATATGTTTTCCTGTAAGTATTGGCTAGCACCTAAAATAGTCCATACTCTTGTTATTGCACCATATTCTAGAGGATTCTCCAAAAAGGAAAATTGATTCCACATTGTTTTAGTGAAGCATGTGGCTTGTTGAAACAATTTTGATTGATCCAAAATACCTTCAACATGTTCTCCATGTATCTCGACCTTCTTGCAAAAGTGGCCCACTAAAGTATTTAATTTTTCCACAAAGTCACGTTTTAAAGTAGGTTGAAATTTTAAATTGTTCCAATATTCAGGGTACACCACAGACATGGCCTCCAACAATTCATCTCGAGGGAATCATTCTCTTATCTCCGATAACAGTGACTTTGGAATTTCTATCAAGTTGTGTCTCACTGAAATGACAACATTGTCGAATAGGTCTCTTGATACAGGGCGCTCTTTGGTGGTTCATCTTGTCTCATCGATATAATGAAAACGAACCATATACTCACGCACTTCCATACATAGTATCCCTTTTTCAAAAAACTTCAAATAATTTTCAGTATTCCAATTTGTAAACCGTGGACCTGCGAAATACTCTGGCATCATATACAAATTATCCAATGAAAGGCATGCAAATTTTCTTGCATTTGTGTATTCTGTAATATACATTGTGCGACTTTGAGACATTTTTGCAAGGACATTCATTTCATCTAGCATAGGAAGAATTCCAACCAATGTTAATAATGTCTCTATGTCAATTAGTCGAAAGAGAAGATCTTGAGATTTATCTACACTAAAGTGATGTTCATACATCACCCCTACCAAGGACTGGTACTCACTAAATAATCTTTGAGTTGGTCCATTCAATGAGATCCATCTTGTATAAACATCTTTTAATAGCCTGTTTCCAGTTGTAACACCGTAAGAAAATTTTTAAAACTCTGAAAATTGTTTGGGACTACGAGAAAAATATGCATAAGCCTCTCGTACAAGATCTTCAACTTTTGAAACTGATGGAAACTTGCTTACTATTTTAAATGCAATATTCATCCTATGAGCCATACAATGAATACTCAACATATACAGTGAAGATGATAGTTGTAGTCTAACACAAAGGCCTTTGTCCTTGCATTACTGATGCTCCATCCGCTCCAACACATACCAACTTTTTTGTGATCATTAAATGATCCATACCACCACTTTCCTTCAAACCATTATTAACAAGTTCATAAATATTTTTAGCTATAGAATTCTCCTTCATTTTATGAACCCCAAGTAGATAGGAATGCCTAATATGGTCATTAACCATATAAATACTCATACAAATACATGAAGTATTATCAATAGATGTAAGCTCATCCAAAGACAATGACAAAAACCTAGCACTTGCAATTTTCTCTTTCATATCATCCTTTTCTACTTGAGCTATATATTTTTCCCATTCCCAACCACTCGTTAAAGACCAATGAGAAGATGGAAAGTTTGGAATTTGGAGAAAAGATAGATATTTCATGTAATCCATATAATATGTCATAGGACGCCCTTTAGATAAGATGTGAAATACAGTGCTTAATTGAATTGTCTTGGATAACAAATTTCTTTCCATCGTCTTTTCGAATAGAGATGTGATGCTTCCTCCACCTATGTCCAGTTTTTCCTTACCTATTAAATATTCATTATATTCATCAGCATATTTGACATGTCAAAATTCCTCATAAGTTTTCCATCTAATAATATATTTCTCCTCTCCATCTACAATTTTCTTTTCATACACCTTTCCTACATGTTTCTCAATTGTATCTAACTTCATCTAAAATGTTGTTGGCGTGCCAATTTTCCAACTACATATATTGCATCTAAATTTTGGTTTCTCTTTCTCATTTTTTGGAGGTAATGGTTCAATAAATGGAAATTTTGAGACCCAATCTGGTTGGAAGCCTCTCCCTATGTCCCATTGGCCTTTTTGTCTTTTCTGTGAATCGGTTGTGTTCTTTTCCAATGAATATTTTCGACATTTGTACTGCCAATTTCTGGTGAAAATGAATTTATCTCACTTTGATCACCAGAGGAACATATTTCCTTATCTATTATTTAGATATTAGATGCATTCTCACAAGAGTTGACATCTCTTTCAGTGATAGGTTGCTCAAAATAACTCGAAACATGAAGAGAATGTGGATCCTTGGATTGAGGGTTTTGAAATTATGATGATACATCATTTTGTCTTGATCTTTTCTTCCCACGATTAGTGTTTGACATCTCAATAAATATTCCACAATTGAAATTTCAAATTGATCTAGAAGCCAAAAGTGAAACCTACAAGAGAAATAATATAAAATTAGTAAAATTCCTACCAAGTATAGAATATTTGTATGTATTTATATTTATTATMTTTTTTTATAAAATCAAATTCTCTAACTTATCCTTTATTATATGTAGTTTCTATGATTGAACATATACCARTTAAMAACATTAATTATCTCATGYTAATCTTCAGCATGTAACCATTTTATATTTTCMGGATAGTTGTATTATACTATCTATTGACTACAACCTTATAATGCTTCTATATCCACTATTGACTAYAGTTTCCCTTTCAGCAACCATAGAGATGAATTTGYTGGCAATGTGGCAAACACCACACACACAAAGGCTTTTGGAAATTCAAATAGTATTATAATAGTTCTAGTGCATTTATTGATCAACCCAAAATCCATAGCTAGCCTCTCACTGTGACCACATAGTAGGTATTCCTTGTCTTCCTCATCCACATCATGCAATAAAAAAATTATGTTAGGAACATACCTTTCTAGATGAGTGATGTAGAAAACTAGCAGGATGTAGTATGTTCCCCACACAAATGTTCAAATAGGAAATAATACTAGTAATTGATCTGCACTTGTATGTGCTCTTAGAAAGCCAGAGCATAATTAAGGTTGCAGCCCTCTATGAATTTGTAAATAGAAAAAGAAACCTAGACCCAATAAAGATCATATTGTAACGCATATCGAGCTTAATGAAAATTTTACGCAAATAATAAATATTCATATGACCCTTAACCTAATCAATGTATAGTGGAGACGGTTTTAATTTTTATCCATAAGATGGAGTTCGTTTATGGTAGAAAGAGTCTGATAAGTAAACATGAAGCATAAAATTTAAAAACTAGCAACCTAGGTCTGGAAGCACATATTTCAATTCAGGCAAAAATAATGGATAACCAAGGTGCATAAAGATTGTAGTATGTAAGGGGATCAGTTATTGTTAAATTTGAATGTGGTTCTCATTGCATACTTTATTGCGGTGCAATTGATGTAGGTTCATGAACAGTGTAGTCAATTGAATGTTAAGTGCATTGATTTGAGATCAAATTCCTAAGTCTAGAATTTATAGGTAAATGCATGGGCTACCAAATAAGGATCATCAAGTCCTTTGTTTTCATGGAAATAAATGTCTATCTAATGTATGTGCCAAGAACAATGACACAACATTAATAATGTAAGGACATTGATATTTCATGTATAGAATTGTGTTCCCTATGTATTATAGACACACACACACATACAATCTTCTTTATCTTGTTAAAACCAGTGTGGCAAAATCTAGACTCGGCAAGGGTCTGAGCTTGTTGCCTAGGTAAAAACCTCAGAAAAAAACCTCCAAGCAATAAAAAATGAGGCAGGAAATCTTATGTAGAAAATTTCTATTAAGTGACCTTTCTGTCACAGATGCTATTTTTTAAAAGTTGATTGCAAAAAGGAAACAATTTGTTGGGCCAATCAATAGTTTCTGGCATAAGTCGCACATTAATCATCGAGTTCTATACCAATGGTTAAATTGATGAAAAGTAGATACTATTTTTCTTTCCTGAGCTTGTCTTCATCCTGCTAGTTTTCTACATCACTCATCTAGTATGCTCAAATGTTTTCATCTATGAAATATATAGGAATCTATTATGTTTTCATCTATTGGACTCATGCTCAAAATATTGGATAATTCATAGCAAAACTAGAGCCCTTACCTTTGACAGAGCTAGTGCAATTCTAGAAAATAAAGAAGTAGTTGGGCAGGAGGGCCTTGATTTTAGTCTTCACCTGTACAATCATGGTACTTGGGAACACTAAAGTTGGTAAGAGTGCAACCCTCAATCAAAATTTTGATGAGGTGAAGTCTGGAATAGATGTTTTTAAACTTGAGTTTATGGTTAAGTTACAAAGAAACATGGAAACCATTGGTAATGAAACTTGAAACAAAGAATCCACCTTTGAAAGACACAGTGAAGGCATTAGTCCAACAAGAATTCAAGTAATATTACAAAGACACAACAAACATCAGGTTTCAAAGCATATCAAAGGAAACATTTTTATCATGAAGCCCACAAAAATAGAGGAAATCAGATTTCAAGCTTACCAAGGAAAAATGTATACTGTCACCAATTTTCACATGTATGAATGCAAAGTCCTTTCATATATTTTTTGAGTTTAAGGGGAAACAATCCCCATGCAGAGATCAACCACAATGGATGCATCCTTCACCACAACTATTCATCCTAATTTGTGCATCAGAGATATGATTTTTTAAAAGATATGTTTGAATCTCCAAATATAAAGGAAAACACCCCAAGTCTATAATGGAGTTAATAAAAACATTGGAGATATCGTACAAAAATTCCAAAAGATATGCAAAGCAACATCAGGACAACAAACCAACTCAACAATTGTTCAAAAGAGAGATGCTCCATGAAGATACTCAACATTACCACAATAATACAATCAAAGTTACAACCAATAGATATTCAAGGGAATCTAATTATTACACTTCATGAAATTAGTCAACCTAATGTTGAAAATATGGTCAACCTACAAAAGTAATACATGTGACAGAAGAGAAGTTGAGATCAATGCATACAATATTACCAAGCTATTGAAATAATCATTTCAATAGTTCAAAAGTCAATCCCAAGTATTCAAGACAAAGCAGATAGCCTAGGGTATATCAAATAAATTTCTCATTACTTGTATCTGATGCAATCACCAACACTATATGCATAGTATGAATTTATTCCAATTACCCATGCCTTTTAATCATTACACATCTATTTCTATACCATCCATTTTACCTATTATTCATTCCCTCGATCTTACAATTTACATCTACTAATTCACTATAATTCCATTTACATACATTATATACAACCATCCATCAACTCAAAACCACTTTACATATCCCATTCATCCAAAATTTACCTCACTTCATACTCCCTCAACTCATCCGCATGATTCTCCACCAATAGAATAGTTCTATTGGACACTGCAGAAGTGTCCATCTATAGTTTTTTACACTTAGTTTAAAAGAATATTCCTTCAGAAGTGTCAACCTACAGGTTCCTACAAGAGTCTATAGAAGACTCGTGCTACAAGCATGCTAACCAATGATTCTATAGGAACCTATATAAATATGCACCTATATCCAATCCCTACAAGAAAGTGCACCTATAGATGTTACAATGTCACCACCTTCTACAGGAATTTACAGATGATACCAGCCTATAGAATCAAACAAATCAAGAAAAGGGTTTACTACATGAAGTCATAGAGACCAATAATCCAACTCCAAATAATTATTTCAACCTACTAGAAGGTTTCCAAACTCCATCATTTTACCTACAACATGCAAATCATTCCACCATAAAAATGAAAATCAAATACTTACTATAAAAAATTCACCAAGAGTAAAGGTATGTCACATCTACTTGTTTTAAGTGGTTATATTTTTTATATTTGCATATCATATCATATGGTCATTCAAAATATCACCCTTAGTTCTATCTAACCTATCACCCTTAGTTCCATTATTCCTTCTCAACATAGTTGTTGAAAACTAAAGTTGGAGGGGAGAGAACTTTTTGTGGTGAAACAAAGCATCTGACATGAAACATGCCAATGAACTTAAATCAAAAGCCACAATCAAAACAAGAACATGGGATTCACATCAAGATAATGCATCATAATAATTTCATGATAAAGGCCTTTTCTTAATGATAGTACCAGTTTAAGCAGCACCGTGGAGTCTTGGAGCAGTTCCAACAATAACACTTTTCTTATTTCATGTTAAATATTGCCCAAGGTTTGGGAAGAGTCATGTCTAGTTTGCAACATGATGAGAACTACATGGTTGGCAATGGAAGAAGAAAAGTGAGTTGTCTCACTCAACTTGAGTAAGTTGTCCATATTTTTATTTTTATTTTTATGTTTATATCTTGTATTACATCATTAAGATGTTGAACTTGAGCATGTGTGTTGTTGATAGCTTAAGACAAAGAAATGACCATTTTCACCTCTTGAACAACTTTGTTAAAAGGTTATTAAAAACATTACCTCAGATTCACTAGAAGCAGAAAGCATGATGTCTCCTAAACCAAATTAGATGAACTACTCCCAAATCAAGTGTGGAAATATTAGGATTCCTTTTCCCACTAGTAAATCACCAGAAAGATTAGGATTCCTCTCTGTTGAAGTTGGGGTAAGGATTTGCGCCGTCACATGGATTCTTGGAGATAAATTCATTTCCAAACTAGCCAATCATCTGGTTCTTGTTCATGTCTGAATGATGTAATACATGATATAAATGTGGAGCGTGATTGAGAACAAAGGAACCCTAAAGGAGTTGTGAAGATTGGATTGGAAAATGCAGGCATGGCTATAGAATGTTAGGATCTATTTGTAGTGAGTACAACAACACAACAATTGCTTTAGTTGTTGCCCTAACTGCCTTTGCAGGTACAAAATCAGCAAAGGTATTGGAGATTGGAAACATGTGTGTTTTAATGTTAAATTCCTTGTTTGGTTGGAATGTAACATGAAACATGAGGTAATGGGCATATTCCCCAACTGTGGCTGTAAAGAACCTTTCATTCTCTGAATGCAAGTACACAATTGAGTTGTTTTGTGAATAAGTAGAGAGAATTCTGAGATTTCAATGAATTTTGACTCTCTTTTGATGTCTCTAGATTTTTTTAATGCATGGAAATATGTAGACTATGGAGACTAACATTAATCAACAGGGAGTCTTTGTATTTCCTTGAGCATACAGTATAGTAATTGTAGCAGTACAGGGCTCCAGATCAATTGCATAAATTTCATTCAAAGGTATCATTGTTTGATTAAATACATTGAATTTCTAAGTCCTGTAAGTGATTTCCTTTTGAGATAAAGCATTCAAAAAGATACATAATAAGTGAAAGTTTCCTTTAAACCAAACGTTTGAGCTTTTAGAATATTAAATCCATTGAACTAACTGTATGTATCATGAATTCTGCTACACTGACCTTTTCTACAATTTTGAATTCTCCATGACCTGTGCCTATTCTGGTGATTAACATGGCCCAACCAAAGGCCTTTGATTTACCTTTTTTTTTTTAATTAGGATCTGGAGTTTTGTGAGTTTTTTAACGAGGTTTATCCCACAGTCACTGGATAAGGTAAGTTGCATCAGGCCAAATATTTTTTGTTTTGTTTTGTTTTGTAGTGTATGTAAGTGATTGCATATATTGACTCGGGTAACAGTCTAGTTGTATTGAGGGTTTGGAACTGGGGACCAGGTTTTTAAAACTGTTTAGCACATGCTCACATTCATGGTAAGGTTTCAACAGCTTAGGTTTATAGGATGAACCTTGAGAGGAGACAATGAATATCTTTAAAATAATTGATGAATGATGACAAGATGATACACGTGATGAAGAAAAGGAGATTGGTCAGAGTTAATGGTGCTTTTGTAGAGTGAAGGTGATATTGCTAAGATATGAAGCATTCAAAGTTAGATTCCTTATACATCCTAACATTTTATAGATTTAGTTTAGTGATATAAA
>ML781806.1:515519-545441 GCA_009831015.1 Picea engelmannii
TCCATGATCTAAGACTAATTTTTGGGGGACCCCAAAGTGAGTGATAACATGATTAAAAAGGAAGTGGGTTTCCATATATGTCATATTATTGAAGGTAGGAATGGCTTAGGCCTATTTGGTGAAATAGTCAATGGCCACAACTTTGTACTTGTGACCATTTATAGATGGGTGGTTTCACATCATGAAGTCTATTCCCCATTTGCAAAAAGGGTAAGTTATAATAATCGGATGTATAGGTTTCAATGAGGCTCATGCATAATGTGTGAATATTTGGCACTTTGTACACAGCTTGACTACTAGGATGCAGTCATGAAATAAGCTAGGCTAGAAGTAACCAGCCCACACAAATTTTTGAGCGATGGACATACTAGAGAGGTTTCCACCACAATCGCTATCGTGGAAATAATTAAGGACTCTCTCTACCTCATCGATGGTGAGTAAAAGACATAAAATGGTACCCATTCCCCATCGATATAGAACATCCCCTATGAGGAGATAACATGAAGCTTGGTGGTGAATACACTAGTGATTATCCCAAGAGAGATGCGAGCCGAAATTATATGTGAATTTAGGTGAGGATGTCACCATACCAAGGGTCATATGACAAGATGACAAATAGATGCTCATCCAAGATATTTTCATCGACTGGTGTGTCCTTGGTGTCGGATGGTAAATTATGACAAATTCCACAAGGATAAGAACCTTATTTCTTTTAGGAGTGGTGAAATCCAAATTGAATTTATAAAGAATTACAATCCACCATGTGAATTTCCCATTTATTTGGCACCAAACAAGTATTGCATGGGATTGGAGTTTGTGACATCCTTGGTGGGATTGGAGTTTGTGACATCCTTGGTGGGATTGGAGTTTGTGACATCCTTGGTGGTTCAAAGAAAAATGTAGTGGCACAGATTTTGAACCCTATGAACCACAATTGTGGATATATTTTCCTCATGATTATAGTGTAAAGGAGGCCCTGATAATTTCTTACTGATGTAGTAGATGACATGTTATCACCCATATTCTCCTTGTTGGATGAGGACTCCTGTAACTGATACCTATGAGGGTGAAAGTGATCCAAGGGGATATATAAAACCAAGAAAAAGTGATGGTATCAAATTCTGATGTAAATGTGTCAATATCGAAGAGATCGACCAGATCTTTCTCATGCAACTTGAATGGGCTCAAACGAATTTTGTATGAGAAATTTTTGGCAATTTGAATTTTTTGCCAAATAGGAAAAATGATGACAGGGTTGACACATGGTATCACCAGGGACTGACATGTGGTAGTACATACATGATACGTGGTCGTACGGAAATGAAATGTGGAAGTATGGATAGGAAACATGGAAGTACGGACATGACAAGTGGAAGTACAGATGCTAACATGGCATGTTGGTTGGACTGTACAAATGTTGATGGTGCATGATTATTGGATTATATGAGTGTTGACATGACATATTGAATGGGATGTACGGATGTTGATGTGGTATACTATCTGGATTGTATGGATTATGATGTGTCAAGTTAATGTGGCAGAGTTGATGTTGCAAGTTGGGTAATGTGGCATTGACATGGATGAAGACATGGCAGGTTGGTTGTGCAGGTTATGTGACCGCCACATGGACCAATCAGAAGATGCCACTTGGAAACCCCAATTTGACCAAAAGGGAATTAGAAACCCCAGAAGGTTCAAGCGGGTGGATCAAACCCATGACCTTCGCGGAACCAAACCAACGGCTTGCCATTAGACCAAATGGTTGTTCATTGTAATGGAAGTGGAAGGAATCTTATTCAAATTCAATTTGGTAACCATTGCCCAAAAATGGATGTTCTGTGGGCTTGACCCAATCACCTCCACCCAAAAAACTCACAACTTAACCAATACGCTAATGGTGATACTTGTTTAAAGGCATGCAGGTAACATGTTACTTAAATTGTAATATCTTGAATATCTTGAAAAACCCCAACAGGACGAGATTTGACCCTACGACCTGTTCTATAATAATCAAACATTTTTACCATTGCGATACAGACTAGAGGTTTGTAAGAATTTCATGTAGTGGAGTAATTAAAGACAATGTTTTATTTATCTCTGTAGAATTGAAGAATGAGGACATTGTAGCCATTTTTCATGCAGATCAAGTGTGAGAAGAGCTTGATATTAGTGCAACAATATTTCCTAGAATCAACGAAGACATTTTATGGCAGGTTGGAGATCCATTGTAATATAATAAAGCATTTGGAGTGCTTCACATTATAATAATGGAGTGGTTGCATCGTTGAAGCAGACCCAGAGATGTAGCCCAAATTGGGTGAACTCCGTTATCAACTTGTGTTTTTGTCTTTCTATTGTTTATTTCTTCCATTTATCGTTTCAATTGTTCATTAAACTTTAAAATGTAAGCTAAGACAATTTACACTTAAAATTGTTTGCAAATCAGTCAGTGGATTTTCGAATCATAAAGGTACATGGTATAATATTTCTCAAAGTCGAGGGGACTGGTCAAAGGGTATTTTGAGAGAACCGATTTCAGTGCCTTGAAATCTTGTTGAGCTTGATCATTCCATTTTAATGGGATGTATTGGATTAATGGGCATAAGAATCAATGTTCGCAAGTTGCGTAATCAAGAACAAAGAGATGTAAGAAGTTAGCTTTTCCCTGAAGTCTCTGTAATTAATGCAAGGTTTTGGGATGGGGAATTTAGCTAATGACATAGACCTTGAGGGAGTCCATCATGATCCCTTGTTGGGATACTATGAATCTGAGTAAATGCTCATTGATGACGCTGAAGCCTCACTTAAGTGAATTTAAATGTATTTTGTATTAACAACATCCTTGGAATATCATGTGAATATCCTTGAGGTGTTGGGATTTTTTCCTAGACCGGTCCATGAGGTCATCCAAGTGTGCAATAATGATGTGGGAGAGATCATTAAAAACATAATCCATCACATGTTGGAAAGTGGCTCCAGCATTTTTGAGACGAAATGGCATGACGTGATACATGAAAGTGCCCCATCGTGTGGTGAATGTAGTCTTGTATTAATATACATGGAGAACTTGAATCTGGTTGTAGCCGAAGAATCCATCCATAAATTACAATACTCCATGTCCGACGTAGGCGTCGATTACTTGATTGATGAAAGGGGGGGAATTTGTCCTTGGGACAATATTGGTTTAGATCTCGAAAGTTGGTACAGACTTAGATAGCTCCTTATTTTTTGTTAACAGGAACAAGGTTAGAGACCCACGATGTATATGCAATGGGGTATATGAACCCATCTTTGTATAATTTATCAATTTTTGGCTTTGATAGCCATGGATTTGAAGGAATGAAGGGGTTGTTGTTTTTGGAAAATGGGTGCAACATTAAGCCAAGTGTCAATGTGGTGTTCAACAATGGTTGGGTTGATATTGGGCATTTTAGTATAAGACCAAGAAAAAATGTCCTTGTACTCTTGTAAAAGATCCTTATAGGCAATGAATTCTTCGAAGGCACAAGCAACACTGAGAATGATGTCTTTAGTGATTTTGGGTTTGATGGAAATGTCCACCTTGATGGTTGGGGAAATGTTTTCCATGTTCCCTTCTTCAAAATATTCAAGGGCGGGGATTAGGTTTTTGAACCAATATATATGCCCAAGAGGAATGAAGTCCTTAGTTTCAACTCCACAAACATTGGTGTTAGTGGAAGGTTGAAAAGCATAAGGAGGTAGGAAGAATGATTGATGGTGCATTATGTCCCAGGACCAATAGTCAGATGTCATCATTGCCTCTAGAATATCTTCGTCTGAATGGAAGATATGTGATAGATAATACCTCCCAAAGGTATTAACAAGTAAGGGTGGAATAATGGGGCTATACATCTCACACAACATTAACATAACATTGGGGGTCGAAGAATCAACGGTTGCTGAGGTAGTGCAAGAAGAAAGGACTTGTGGTATGGTAGTGCTATATTCAAAAAGGACTAACTGTTCAACTGAAGGGATTGATCCTTCACTGGAAAAAATGTAACAGATATGTAAACACATGTATGTGTCATGGTCTCCAAGAGGAGGGATAATTTCTTATCGAGGGATTTTCGATGAGTTAGGTGGGGTCCGAGGAAGTGTATCCTATCGTTTCCACACTGGTGAAGATGATGGGTAAAGAGTGATGGGTATTTTCTCATGAGTAGGTGTGTTAGATGCACCTTGGGTGATGGCAATAATGATAAGGGACCATGTAGTATGAAGGGCCTCTCAAAAAATTTGAATGGAATTCATTCAACGAATCTGGTATTTAGTGATCAAGGGACACATATAAGTGAAATGCTCCAATTTTCCACATAGTGACCATGGGAAGGTATGATGTGCATTCATTGAAGTGGATACATAGTAAATGTTAGAGGGACTATATTCTAGAGATGCTAATGATTGTGATACTCCTTGAATGGGCTCTACTAGGATCAATTGGTGAACCAATGCCAGTGTTTATCAAAACTATGGTAGAGCATGACAATGATGAGTGTAATGGCCATATTGTGAACATATGTCACATGTGAAGTTGGTACACAATGTTTTATTGTGTGGGGTGGTAGACTCTTGGGTAGGGTCTATGGATGCTTCTATCAGGGTGGTAAACAATGGTGTTTCTTGGGGTAGATTGATAAGGTTTTGTAACTCATGAAGGGTCAAGCACAAATTGGTGGGGTGACCTAGTGTTTCGCAAAATGTGCAAGGGATTGAACTTCGGGTGTGGCTTGAGTATTACCCCTAACTTTCTTCTTCTTTCCCCCAGTGTTGGTAATTCTCTGTTTGATATGGTTATTAGGTCAGCCCATGCCTTCTCAGTTAAGAAAGAACTCCACTCCTTGTTCAATCATATTTCCCCCAGCTATGTGACCAAGTTGTGGAAACATTGGTTGAACCGCTATCTGCATGGGTAGTGCAGTCCTTTGAGGGGGAAGTGAATCTCCCAGTACCATAGATCATGGGTCAATATACCAAATAGGGATAGCTATCACCATATTGGGAAGGGTGAGGGTAGTTGCCACCTGGTATGTCATAACTCCTGGTGGTGGGTAGAAGAATAGTGTTTGGGTTAAGGTTCGAGGAAGGGTTTGCCAAAATTTTGGTTGCTCACTCACGAGGGGAGTCTCAGGGGTAGACTATGGTATAGGTGTCTCTAGTGTAGACTAAGGTATGGATTTCATAGGAGTAGACTAAGGGGTTGGTTCTACCATGATATAAGTGATTGTGCACACTTGGGTATAATATTAGGGTGATATGCAAGGAGGGTCACCTCGATATGTGTCAAGGAGCCACGGGGTCTTAAAATATTCTTGGACCTATTTCCATGACTAGTGAGATGTTTTATTGTGCCCCGATGAGGGGAGCATATTATCCAAATTCGTAGAGGGGCGTGGTTCACAATGTGTTAGCTAGTCAACTATCACGACCTTTCTGTTATGGGGAAATATAATGGTGTGAAACACAACTAAGGAAACTAACTTCATTGTGTACATTTAACTACATCCAAGTAATATGTTGTAGTCCAAAGGGGCATATATGACCTCAATGTCAACCAGGACCATTTTTCTCACTAGCTCTACATGGAAATTTTGAAACAAACCCTTGGGTTGGGATGGGTGGCCATTATAGGCCCGAAGGGTAATCCACAAGGCTATAACTATGTGCTACCCTATAATGTGGGTTATGAGTAGTGTGTAATAGAGGTGGTCTCAGTACACATGGGGTAGGGTCACCACTGGGACGGAGGATCATCAAAGGGGGACCTGTCGGTAATTGAGGTGCATCTGATGTGGTAAAAAAAGAGTCATGAGGTGTGTTGTACTAACAATCATGAATCTGAAGAAGAACGTTCTCCTAAAACACCATGAGACTGTTATGGGTTTTAAAATTTTCAGGTTGAGATTTTCCTAGGTTCGGGTATTGTCCCATATGTTAGGTGGAGGGACCATATTCTTGCTACGTAGAAACCACTCCTTGATAAGGGGATGGGTTATGTAAAACTGTTGGTGGTGGAAGTTGAGTAAAGTTATGCTAAAATTGTGGGGCACCCTGTGAGGCAGGGGGTCCTTGGGTGTTCATAGACTCCTTCATTATTTTGAAGTCGGTGATTTTGGAGTAGTGGTGAGTATAATGTCCATACTCACCGCATAATGCGTAGGGGAATTTGGTTCTAAGTTTTTTGTTCTTCCACTATCATTTTTTTCCATTATTGTTTCCAGTATTCTGGTTTCAATTACCAGCATTAGGATTTCCCCCCACAAGGGGGTTTTATTGTTGAAAGTTTCCCCCTTGTGCCTGGTTTGCATTATATTTGTTTTTTCCCTTCTTCTTTGAATTGTTCTACTAAGTGGCAGGGTTAACCATGTTCAACTGTTCAAATGCTTGAACCTATTTTATGGGTGAAGGTTGGAAAATGTTGACACGGACCTGTTGTTTCCCTTGTGGTGGCATAACATTGGTTCATGGGGGGGGAGGAAATGGATAATATGGTTTACAGTGTTGTGGAGGTCCATAGGGGTTGTATGATGTTGAGGGTTCTCTACCACAACTTGAATTGCATGTAGGCCCATGCATATGCCTTGGAATCTACATAACTAGTTGGAGTAAGGGATTCATGTGTTGTGTGGGGTTGTGCCCCCCAACTGTTGGAGGAGGAGGAGAAGGAAATGAATGATTGGGTGCATAAGGTGTGCCCATAGTAGGAGGGTATCATGGTGCTCTTCCATAGGGGTTTTTGTACTCACTGGTGCCATACGATGGTCTAGGATTACCATAGGAATTGAAGTGGTTCATGGACCCAATTAGGTTGTCTATTAAATGGAATGTTTTGGGTTTCTCTTGACCAAATGGCAGAGGCAAATGAGCATCATGGAGAACCGTGTAAATGTATCAAGATTGTGAGTATATCAAATAGAAGTGTTGGGATTTTGTTATGGCCTCTTCTTTGATTTGTGTCATGGTAGCGGCCACATCCTTAACGATGAGGGGAACCAAGGATTTTAGAAACTAGTCTAGGCATAGTTCCAGTTTGGTTTCAAATTTACACAGACTTCTTCTTCAACGCCATTCATGGATGTGGTCCATGATATGAGTGGAAGTGGTTTGGAAAAGATCCTAAAGGATTTCCAAGCCAGTGTCATGGCGTACTAGTAATTGAAAAAAGGCTAAAATTTCTTGGCTAAAGACGCCAAGGTCACATGGGACCCTGCCCTTTCGTCCACATACCATTTTGTGGATTGACTAGTTAAGGTTCTTTGAAATAGTTGTAGGTGGATGGAATCATCGGTTATTTTATTGGATGAGCACCATAAGTGAAACATCATGAAATGGTTAGTTAGGTCTTCACCTAGTTTCCCATCAAAAGTAGGAATGTCAGACAAGATCTTGTTTGGCATGTTTGGTCAAGCAACATCATGTGAAATTGCGTTATTGGTGAGTTTCGTCAAATCGAAAGATTTAACGAGGCCACATATGGTAGGTTTCGTGTTCTTTACATTTTGTTTGGCGGTCGTGATTCAGTTCCTAAGCAGGAAGGGATACTAGAAGGGTTGTTTTGGGTAGTACAATCGAGCAACGTGGAACCAAGCAAGGATGAATCGAACACTATTGCACTCAAAGGTGAGTGGGGAGGTTGAACGGGAAAAGTAGTAAGACCAGGAACACCTCCAAACATTGGTGGGAGGCCAAGTAGGCATCTAGAACGTTGGGGAGGTTTTGGGTCCCCTATGGTTCTGGACCAACAAAAGTGTGTGTAATTTGGTTAAGTGAAAGGATATATAAAAAATGTTTTTCAAAAAATGAATCTAACCTACTTTAATAAAGTACAAAAAGTTGTATATGGTTAGTGAGGAATTGATACAACACACATTAATCTCTTGCAAAGTAAAAAAAAAATTAGGTAGGGTGGGATATTATTCACATGGGGGAATAACAGAAATAAAATGCATGTGTCGTAAATACCTAGCATTCTTCCTCTCAATGTCACTAGGTCTTCCAATAGCTCTCACCAATGGGGCATGAACCCACCAGAAGAGAAACTAGTGAAGGTATGAAAGATCAATTATAATGAGGGGTAAAGAATTCATATCCTGAAAGAGCTGGTGAAATTTCCCAATATCCATTCAAAATAGGACCTAGGTGCATTTCCATCCCACAAGTGCCACCTCTGTAGAAAATTTCCTAGTTTTTGGCCACTAGGTTACCTTTGTTAAATGCAGCAGGGGACTATCATCCTCAAATGGATGTCATGGGATAGGATGCCTCACAAGAGTTGGGTGTCTCAAGAAGGATCGGATAGAACACATAGACCTAAGCTTCACCCATTCATAGGTGTATCCATGCCTTATGGTGTAGGAAGACTTGATTAGAAGGATTTGAAGTTCCCTAAACAATTATCCACTAATTTTCTGATTAAAAGTGATAACTGGGGATTTTTTGAATACTCAACCCCAGAATCCTAACTTAAACTAAAATTTGTTTTGTGACCTCCCAAGGAGGATTTTAGTGAGTTCTTAGGGTTGTTTTTTTATTTTATTTTTGTATTGGGTTCATGGTCCAATCCCATTGCTTAAGGGTGTGCTTCAAGGATCTTTGAGAACAATTAAGTCTTTTTTATCCTCTTAGATCACTTGTGGGCGCAAGGAGGAGAGCATACTTTAACTAAAGTGAGCCTTAGATGCCTTAATGTGTGTCAATATTCTTGTGTGCAAGGGTGAAAGTGTGAAAAAAATATGGTTATGATTGAATTTGCAACATGTGGATGTCATGGGGTATGTTACTCTTACTTTAATTAACCGCTAAATGTTTTTGCAATCCTTGCACAATTGGAAAACTAATCCTAGGTAGTAAAATATGTGGACAATTTGTGGTCCTTTCCAATCCTTAACTTCCTAAGCATTCTTTTCAAAAATATGAAAACTTCCCTAGGTTGTACAATGATGTGGAAAATTGGGGTCCTTTCAAAGCTTTAGCTCCCTAGTGTTTGTATTTGCAATAAATGAACTATGAGGGGGAAACGTTCTTTGGTCTTGTTATAGAACAAGTTGTAGGTTGGGAAAATCCCGACCCAACCATGGAACAAGTGCTACAACTTGGGAATCCTACACCCAATGTCACCTCGTTGTAGGTCACGTGCTTCAAGGGTGACTAGGTCACTCTAGGGAGGTGATATCGGTAACCCTAGCGGGATTGAGATGGAGATGACTATGGATGTAAATGAATCCCCTATAGTTCAAGTCTAAGTGGAGTGAAAGGTGAAAATACATTCCTTTCAAGTCAATAAATTGTTGCCCCACAAGTATAACACTTCTCCAGATGATTGTACCTGCCCGAGACACAAGAAAATACACTTTGCAATAGTATATGTTAGTTGGATTATCAAGTTAATATTGTTGTCCCTAAATTGCAGCAGTATATATAAGTATGTATCAGCAATAAAAATTTACTATAAGTTTCTAAATAAATGCTAAAGATCGAGTAGAAAATCCAAGAGAAAAACTAGTAAATGACTAGCTAAACTCAAGATGAAAAAACAATAATCTTAGCATAAACGATAAGGTTGTTGTAAACACTTGTCTGCAGAAAATTATAGCAGCCTTATGGCTGTAACATTAAATGTATTACAGAAAGAAAATCATCTACTGAAATCTCCTCAAACTTTGCCAAAAAGTGCGCTAGGACAAGGAGAGTAAGTGTGCAAACTTTGAGAAAAAATCAATGGTTGATAAGAGAGTTAACAAAGAAAGTAAGTTAGGGTTTCAATAGCCCTAATGGATGAATATTAAATTTTGTAACAGAATCAATAAGTAGACCCTATATTAGGATTCCCTAGTGGTTGTGAGGTGCTCAAGGCACAAGGAAAACAATCCACTTTGCAAGAAGTAAACATGACCAAAAATCATGTTTCCCAATGCAATATTTTATTTCTCCAATGCAACAAATCAATGACTAGTGCCTTTACTATTGGGTTAATGGAGTCACAAGGAGCTTATGGAAGCTACCTCCTTGGGGGTGTAATCCATTTTACTCCCCAAGACAAGTTTCTCTAAGCTAGGGTTTAAGCTAAGAGAGTGTATGCCCTTATACTTCTCTTAGAAAACCCTTAATCAATGAGATGAAGCAAAAAAAATGATGAAGGCTATGGTGGGGGTGTATGCCCTTATAATTCCCACCTAGATCCTATCAAAAAAATACTTGAATTGAATAAAATGATAGCAAGAGAGTAAAAAACCATACCAATATCAAGAGAAATTCTAAGACAATTCACCACAAGAGATAGAAAGCATCATCCAAAGATAGCGCTAGGCCTTCCCCCATCATCCATTCACAACATAGCCATAAAAAAAGTGCACAGGAGATAAAAGAGCCAATGGGGCCGAAAATGTTAGACCAAACCTCTCACAAGAGGGAGAGTTATGTTTTAAAATGAGATCTTATGATCTCTATTTATACAAAATTTAGCTAACATAGCTTGTCCACAAATTAAGAAGTAAAACACAAGATTAGGGGTCAAAATTCCTAAACTTTCCCCCTTAAAAAAATAATATTAAACAATTCACTTAAAATTTCATCTTTTGCGCAAATTAAACCTTAATTTAGGATAGCATCACCCCTTCAGGGGACGTTTTGCCACTTTGAGGAAGTCGTTGGTGTTGGAGAAGTGTGGATGGGCCTCCAAAGGCCATGTGTCAAGCATCTAGGCACTCATATCATGGTGAAGACCCTTCTCCTCATCAAACGTCCATGTGTCAAAGAGTGGCACCTCACCACGATGCCCTAGGCCCCAAGATCATGACGTCAAGCTCAAAAATGGAACGTTTTTCCCCTCCTGGAAAAATTGTTTGGAAAGTAATGGGTGGGATAGGTTTTCCAAATAATCATCAAGGTCATCCAAGTCATCTCTCTCTCATCTGGAATGTGGGCCCCTGACATCCAATATGTGGGATTGTAGCCCCATGGAAGCCCAAGCTAGGATTGTTCTCCCAAAATGGTCCACCAACTAGGTCCTGCAAAGACAAATGAACACACCCTCCCACGATCTCAAGTCATAACATCATGATAAGTGGATCCAACCAATAAATAATCCATTTAATCATGTGCATCAAAGATCACTATATCAAACAATTAACAGCTCAAAGACACTATGTGACTTGTCAAGCTTAAGTATGGGAGGGTTGACGAGGTGTCCTATTGGGTAGATCTTTCCCTAGGTCAAGGAGATCCTCCAAGAGGTCCCTCTCTAAGACATTTAAAGTATATGAGGTGGATGGGGTCAAGACTCAATGGGAATAGGGATCATGACATACTAGGGGTCATAGTGTCTCATTCATGGGTGCCTTTGTAGAGGGTGTGTGGTACCTCCGTCTGCAATGCACTTTTTTCCAAGCCCATCATTTGTATTTTATCTTTCTTTCTTTATATTTTCTTTCATAATAGCATAAGGAGAGATTGAAGGTTATTGCCTTGGAATGGTGACCAAGTGGTGGAAATGTCACCCACAAATACCTAATGGAAATGAGAAGGTTGGCTCATGATGAGACTTCCTTTCTCTCAGCCATGCAACTGAGAGTCATTGCCATGGTTTGGTGACCAGATGATGGCAATGCCATATCACTAGATATCCATGGACGTGATAGGTTGTCTCATGATGAGACCTCCTTGTAATGTCCCCACTTTGGGACATCATCATAGTGCAGTGATTTATGATGACCAGAGTAGCCAAATGGATGTTATCACGAGTACAGGGGTATTTGAGAGGCATTGTGGGCTCCAGCTTGCATTTATCATCATATTCCATCATTATGAGACATTCTGTACAAGTTGGCTTTGGTTCCGTTGCATTCCGACGATTTCCATGATTTTGACTATTTTGAGCTATAAGTCAATGAAATTCACTGAAGATGTCATTTTGGGCACATTACTTAGAGGAACCTCTCAGTGTAATAGCTCATTGGAATCAGGAGGAGCGACACTACAGGATGGGATGGATAGAAGTGAATTTCAGTGGCCAGGGAAGCCACGAGGAGAGATAAGGAGCTTTTCAGAGGTAAAAAGGTTAATTAATTAATTAAATATTAATAAAATGAAAGTCACTTTGGAGGGACAAGGTGAGCCAAAAGTATAAAGGAAAGGCAAGGGCCTCTTCTCATTCATTCATGTATGTTTATCAGTTTGATATCTGGCTTTAGCTAGTGAGCCCATCTCTTGGGGATTCTGAGGGTTTTGACTTAACAAACCCTAGAGGACGATTTGGTGGTGAAAGATTCCACCTAGCTTGTCCCAAGCTTGGTCTCAGAGATGAAATACTCTCCCACACCATTCTAGTCAAATCTACATCAGTGCAGGAGGTTCTACAAAGCCACAGGTATAGGAAGAGGAGGAGGCCACACCATTGGGGGTTTCCAGCAAGGGGGGCACACCATCTTTGGAGAGAGATTAGCTGTAGGAGATTGGCAAGGCCGTTGAGGATTCTATCACTTGGGTTTTCATTACAGGGCCTTGGACATCATATATAGTTCTTTATAAGATAGTTTTATGGCTCAAATTATTTCTTGAGTAGTGGGGTGAATTGAAGAGGAGGGCGTTTTTGAGATCCAGATCTAGTCCGTTTGGAGGGGTTACACTTCAGATCTGACCCTGAGACTTCACCTAGTGACTTGCAATGTCCCGATCTATATTTATGGAGAGTTTCAAAGCATTTGGAGGCCTCCTTCAGCAGGGCCGAATTATCTAGGGCTTCAGTCATCCAGTGGGGCGCACCATTCAGTGGGGGTTTCAGATCTACAAAGATTGAGAGGGATCTTGGAGATTCGGGCACCTGGGTTGTTCTTACCATCACCCGATCTATCAGTTGGCATATTTCTTAGGGTGATTGGACACTTTTGGCAGCAGGGTCGATTTATTGAGAGTTTCAGCCTTCTATTGGAGCGTGGCATTCTTCAGCTGGAGAGTTTGGCATTCATATCTGCTTGTATTGATCTTCATTTCTTATTCAGCCTTTGGAGGCATTATTTTGTATTAGAAGAATCATTTTGTAGCAGCTCATATCTATTGTCTATCTTCTTGGCCATATGTTGAGCATTCCAGATCGGCATCTTCATTGTAGCAGGTTTCTCTATTTTATGAATAAAGAAGATTTCATATGTTTTGGCTTGTCTATCTTATTGCATATGGTTGAGGTATGTTCCATGGTTATCTCTTTCTGTTATTTGTTGCATACACACATATAAACACATCTAAACAAATAGATCAGCAAACTGTTTGACAAAATACCACAACCAAAAAAAGTTTTAAAAGACACCAAAACAGTGATGATCCTTACATAATGGCTTGGGATCATTACACTCCTATCCCTCAACCTACCTTTCAAGCATTTATTTATTATATTGTGGGTCCCCTTTTATTCAAAGATAAGTGTTTCATTTCTTTCTTGGGTGATCCCTGGGTGAAGCATCTGGAAGTTTTATATAAGGGTTTTACCTTTTACCCAACACCAACCCCTCGGGGCCTTTATCCCCTTCTTCCCATAGAATGAGGGACAACCCCTTCTTGGGTCAATACACCCTAAAATCCCAAGAGATAAGGAAATGGAGGGGGATAATGATGGAAAATGGTAAGTATGGTCGGGAACTATATGATGGATCATGAAGGGAGTTCCCAGTAGAAAAATCATTCCCAAGGAAAACCACTTACAAGGGAATAGTTTCAACCACCAAGGTAAAGCAGGGCAAAAGGAATAATGTAAATCCAACTGGTGTGGTGGATGCCATCTATAAATGTGTGACCATCTGTGGTAGTGAGTGGGTTTTCCATCTGTGCAAAGGGAACTAGTGATCATCTAGTCTCTCGACACTCAATATCTACAACCTGAGGGCCTTGAGACATCCTCTCATTAGTTATCCACAAAATGGGAATAACAGGCCTCACCTAGTTACTTGTTTGATTTTGAAAATCTTTGGAAAAAATCAAAGGAAATATTTGCACATTTAAGGTGCTTACTTCTCACTTTAATTTACTCTCTATGTTTTTTTGGCAAGGGAGAGGAAGAAGTCTTATAAACCTTATTTTTTTTCACCAATATCACTCAAGGGAGTGTGAGGTGAAGAGCATACTTTGGGGTAGACAAGAATTCTTCTAGTCCCAAAAATTAAATTGATTGATTGAACAAATATATCTAAGAGTTTATATGCTTCAACTAGTCATCCATGTGGTAAGATAAAAGAGATTGTGGTTCTTTTTATCTTTCCTAGTAATATAGTTTAGCTAATTTACTATGCAAGAATGAACTCAAAGAAGGATTCGCTAGGTTTACAAAGTGCAATAAAATAAATTCTAAACCCTTATTAGTAGGGGAGAGTGAAAAAAAACCTCATCCTAGGAGAAAATTGTCAGGAAATGCAGGGCACTTCCACACTAATCCTAGCAGAAGAGAAGAAGAATTTAATCAATAAAGTAAATGACACAAGAAATCACACAATACACCGAGATTTTATCATGGAAACCATTAACCGAGAAAACCAACATTCCTTTGAGTGTTCTACTCTCTTTTTGTCTTATTCATTTAGAATAAAAGGTTACATTTCTAACCTTGGTCCACACCTAAGACACAATCAACATCATACCCCCTCGCACATGAAAGAACAACATTGTATCCAAATCGGCTTACATATACATGACTAGCAACCTACTACTACACATGCATTAACCTGCATAAGTGTATTACAGCATTAGCCTTTACAAACTTACAACACACCTCTTTATAGTATTTACAATAGGAAAAACCCTAAATATCGGTGCCCAAAAACAGTTACAGATCCATGCATATCATTGGATACATCTCCCACAAATCCCAGGATTCTATTACAATCGACTCCAAGTTGGGTTTATCATTCAGCCTCCATTCGGTCTCTATTCGGTCGTCTCACGCCCACACTTCCACCTCTTTTTGATTGACTTGTTGTCGATATCTTTGACTTTACCCAGTCGACTTCCTCGACCTTAGACATGTTTTCGATCCACCTTGACTTCGACCATTGGTGTCGATTCACCTCGACTAGACTTTCACTGCAAAGAATATAACAACCCAACATTCTCCCATTTGTTGTAATCTTTGTTGAAACAGGAGATTCATGAACTTTTTCTCACAAACCCAGGGAAGCAATGACCATTACCTCTCTGCACCAAGAGAACTTGACAACACTCATAGACTTGTTCAACGAGTCTACTATGTTTTCCAACGTGTCTACTTTCTTCAATATCACCTTCTCACTTCCCACCATGTCTCTTACAAAATGGTATTGTACATCAATGTGCTTAGTCTTTGAGTGATAAGCAGGGTTCTTTTCTAGAAATATTTTTCTTTAACTATCGCAACTTTCCTTCATAGCTCTCTGCTCAAACCTGATTCCTAAACACAACCTTTGAATCCATACCGCTTCTTTTCTTCCATGAGTGGCCGCCATGTATTCAACTTATGTTGTTGACAAGGCTACGACCGCTTGTCGCTTACTCATCCAACTTATTTCTCCACTGAACATATTGAAGACATATCCATTGGTCGACCTCCATCGATCCAGATCTCCAACCCAGTCGGCGTCGACAAAGCCATGTACATCTAATTTTCCATTGTCACCTCCATGTTTATCTTGGTAGCATATAACATAGTCCTTCGTGCCACACAAATACCTGAATACTCTCTTGATAGTTGTCCAATTCTCCTTTCCAGGTGTCGACATTTACCTTCTCAACACTCCCATTGCATGGGCAATGTCTGGTTGAATGTAAACCATCGCATACATTAGACTCCCAACAAAAATTGCATAGGGAACACGTGCCATGTAATCTATCTCTTTCTATGTATTTGGACATTGTTCACCAGTAAGTATTACACCCACTGGAATTGGCACCTTCACCGGTTTGCAATCCTGCATGTTGAATCGTTTCAGAAATGTGTCAATATACTTTGTCTAATTCAACCATATCTTTATAGATGCTCGATCTCTCTTAATCTCCATTGCCAGAATGAATTTAGTTGCACTGATATCCATCATGTCGAACTTGCAGGATAGTTGCTTCTTCATCTCCTTTATTACATCCATGTTGTTTCTAATCAGCGACATGTCATCGACATAAAAATCTACATATATGAAATGCCCACCTTCTTCCTTGGAATATATGCAGTGATCAACTTTGCTTCTCACAAATCCCAAACTAAGGATGAAAATGTCAAACTTTTGGTACCACATCCTTGGAAATTGTTTTAGACCATAAAGGGATCATTTGAGTTTGCATACCAACTCTTTCTTTCCCTTTACTACAAATCCTTCAAGTTGTTTCATGTAGATTTCTTCTTCTAGGTCCCCATGTAGGAACATTGTCTTCACATCCATCTTTTCTATCTCCAGATCGAATGTTGCAGCTAGAGACATTAGTACTCTAATGGAATTAAGTTTTGGAATAGCAGAAAAAATCTCATTGAAGTCAAATCCCTCGACTTGGGAATATCCTTTCACTACCGGTCAAGATTTGAACTTCTCGACTTGACCTACAACATTCATATTCTTCTTGAAGACCCACTTTCTACTAATGAGATTTCTTCCACTAGGTAACTTGACTAAATCCTATGTCTCATTCTTGTACAAGGATTCCATCTCTTCAACCATGGAGTCCTTCCAAAGTTTACCCTTTTTCGATTCAACTACATCACTGACCGACTTGGGCTCATTGTCAATGGAATTTAGCACGAATGTGGAATGAAAGTTGGGTAGACTATACCTTTTGACTGGTTTTATTACTCTTTCTAAACTCCTTACCACCGGAGTCAATTGTTCCACCTATTCCTGAAATTCAGTCGACTCATTTGAATCATCTTCTTTGTTCCCCAATTCAAACTCCATTGTATCAGGATAATTATCGATCTGAACAACTTCCTCATACTCGGATTTACCTCTGAATTCTTGTTGAGGGGTCAGAAATACTTTAACTCAATAGTAGGAACCAACCCCTCTTAAGAGGCCCAATTAGACTCGTAGGCATTTGATAAGTGGAATGGTTCTCCAAATCTTTTATCCGGTCGATTTATCGATGGGATTTATGGATAACTGACAGGTGTACCTTTCTATGAAAGGTTTCTTCTTCAGGTTAAGTGATTCTCTGTTTGTGTTTTTTTTTTATTGTATCCTTGAATAATCTAGGTAAAATAAAGATGATGGCATAAGCCAACTGGTAAAGGGAAATTACTAAAGACTAAATAATGTTGAGCTTAGGATAACCCTTATACCTCAACGTGCAGACAATGATAATCAGAACTATTTCAAGCTTAGCAATAATACTTTTTACTTGTGAACATTCATCATTGAATGAGATAACAATTGTATAAAGGAAAACAAATACGTAACAAAGATGAGTGTAAGAAAATTAGTTCTCTTAGCTCTATTATCAATCACATATTAACACATCGATTTATTTTCATCATCTAGAACAAAAGGACTTCTATAATATTGAAAGATAACTTAACAATAGATACAACAACTCTTACTCAATACAGCAACACTATCAAACTCGAAGATGGAATAATCCCTCCTCGATCCAATAAAGTTGATTCTTTAGATGAAAAAATCGTCTTTGGTTCTAAACAGAACTTCTTAATTAAAGTTCCACAGAAATAATTTTTTTACAATTCTTAAAAAAGAGGGTCTTTCCCAAAATTATTGACCCTTTACACAAGGTCAATCTCCCTATTTATAAAGGATCACTAAGCTAAAATAACTACTAAAGTTGTGTTAACTAAAACAAAATTAACACATGGTAGACTTTATCTCCTCGTTCTCTTGAGACCATTTGATTTTTACTACAATGGATGATTTCTCTCATACTCCTCCCACTTGAAGAAAAGGTCTTCGCATGTGTTTTCATAAGGAAATATATGTTGATCCATCAGTGTGGAGAAGACTTCCTTTCTCTCCAATGCTTGTTCTCTATACCTGATGAGTTTGTGTTAGGGTCCTAACCCACACATAGGTAGAACAATATATTTGGATGTAATAAAGGTCAATATTAATAAGGCCTTGCAATAAAATAGAATAAGTCGAATGTAAGAAGACCTAATAGAAGCTTCTACTTCTAGAAGGATCTTCCTCTAGATGCTTCTTTTGATAGACATATTTAGTATAAATAGGAGTCGAGGGTATGAGAACCCTAGCTTGGATATTATTGTAATAGAGCTCTGCTCGACTGGAGGTTTCCCCCTCGAAGAGGCCCATGAACATTGTTCTCAGAATCAAAGTGTTATTTCTGTTGTTATTCTTATATCATTTCAGTGTTATTGTGGTGATTGTTTTGGTTATATTGTTGTCATTATTCCATTTCTAGAATTTTATTTATGTTCTGCATACTTTTATATATGGTATATTACAAGTGGTATCAGAGCACTTTCCTCTGCAGAAATTGTAGGTAAATTTTTTTCAGGGTAGAGACGTATTCTAGCGTCTTTAAGCCACAGAGATCTGTCATTACGCGCATAAACCCATGGTTGAGGGATTCATACATGCAGGAAATATAAGTGGTACTTAAGAACACATATTTTGGCCACCCTTGTAACCCATGTTGGTACCAATTTGAGTGGTAGCGCATCAGACAACACCTGTGTACAGATCGGCCTAGATTACCTTAAGCCCTCTTTAGATAAACCGATCGATCGCATAACTGCTATAGTTCCACCAAGAATGGCACTTGGGAAGATACTCTCTAGTACCTGGGTAGTCGAGTAGTACGGCTAAGGGTACGGTCTAGCCTCCTTAATTAGTACCCTTAGATATTGGGCCAAGTACGACTGTCGAACCCCGCACGTATATCAGAGAGCTATATCACAGGGAAAACCCTTGTCTATAGAACCCTTGAATACCTAACCCTTGGGGACAGAAACATAAACAAATTAAAACAGACAAGATCTATTGCCGCGCAACTGTGTTCGGGTTGCCAAATCACTACACATTTCTTCCTAGTTAAACATTTGAGCATTTCATCACTGCAGTATTCTGGAAAAAATTTCACCATTATTTGAGACCTATTCTATTGGATTCATCTCTTCTCCCTTATCACATTCATACATATCATTTTTCGGAAAAAATATAAAAAAAAATTGACCCCACCCGCCCCTTTTTAGTTCCCTCGTCCTCATGGCCCATACCTACAGCCAAGACTTGGAAGCTCGCTTCAATACCTTGCAATCTAGTCTCATCGAGACCCAACAAGAAGTGAAACAACTCAGTGCCAATGTCGCCACCATCAATACAACCATGCAGTCCTCAATGGAGGAAATCAAGCAACACCTGACCACCCAGCTTAAATATGTCTTTTCGACACTCTGCACCAAGTTGCATATCCCTACAGATAACCATTCATCTTACTCACGTGCACATATTGAAGCTGAACATTCCTCTCATTCCCATAACTTTCATCACCATCACTTTCAACAGGACCTACGCCTTCCGCGGGTGGATGTGACCAAATTTGATGGCTCAGACCCCACTGGTTGGGTAACCCAAATGGAACATTATTTCTCTTTATACGGCATTACATATGACTTGGCCAAACTCTAGTATGGTGTTCTCCATCTAGATCAAGAACGTTGGCAATGGTGGCAATGGAGAAAAACTTCTCGTCAAGGGTATATTTCTTGGACACACTTTGTGGCAGATATTTATGAACGCTTTGACACTGACACCAACCATTTGGGTCATTTGACAAAGTTGAAACAATCAAGAATAGTGGAAGACTTTATAGCAGCCTTTGAGCGCCTAGATTTTTGGACAGAGGGCATGTATGATGCCTTTTTCCGATAGTGTTTTATCAGTGGCCTCCAGGATGAGATTCGGGCCCATGTCCTCATGGCTCGGCCTTAGAGTTGGGTGGAGGCTACTAAAAGAGCTAAAGAAGCACAACAGGTTGTATCTTCTCAAAACCAGAAACCCTCCTTATCCCCCGCACTAAACTAGTAAATCCCACTACTCCCTTCGCTCCACTAAAGATCCAAAAAATGACTAGGGTTGAAATGGTTGAACACCAACTCAAAGGCCTTTGTTATAATTGTGATGAAAAATATTTCCAGGGCCACAAGTGTAAGGAACAAAATATTTTTATGGCCATCTTCGAGGATATTTCGGAAGAGGATGTTGAAACTCCACTTGTGTCTGAGTCACCTGAAACCACTGACATAACCCCTCCCTCAAACCCTCCCGAAGTAGAACCAGCCATTTCCCTCAATTCTCTCACTGACTTCTCTGCTCCCCAAACCCTCAAGCTAATCGGTTACATCAAGAATCGGAAATTCATCATTCTGGTTGATAGTGGAAGCACCCATAATTTTATTCATCGTTGCATTGCCCAAGAAAATCATTGCTACATCCATGCCGTCAATAATTTCCAAATCATGATTGTCAATGGTGGCTCCATGAAATGTGGCGGTCGTTTTGAAAATGTGTGTCTCCAAATTGGTGACTACCACCTGAAATCTCATATGTTTGTTATCGACATCAGAGGTTGTGACATTGTGTTGTGTGTAGACTGGCTAAGGACTTTGGGTCCCATTCTCATGGATTTTAAGAAATTAACCATGCAATTCGACCAGAAGGGCCACCAATATAAGTTCCAAGGCATCACCATCGGTTCACCTGAGATCATTAGTTCCCATCGCATGGAAAATTTGCTCAAAAATGGTCATTCTGGTGTTATTGCCTAACTCCATGCCATACAAGCAACAGAGACACCCTCGGTGCCGCAAGACCTCCAAGCCATCCTTTCTAAACATCAAGTGGTATTTTCCACTCCCCAGGGACTCCCTCCTTCCTGTGGTGTTCATGATCATTCCATTCCCCTTGTACTCAGAATCCTTCCTCCCAATATTTGTCTGTATCGTCACCCCTTTTCCCAAAAAAATGAAATTGAGAAAATGGTCCAGGAACTCCTTAATGCAGGCGTTATCCGCCCTAGTACGAGCCCCTACTCTTCTCATATGGTCATGGTCCTGAAGAAAGAAGGTTCTTGGCGAATGTGTCCTGACTTTCGTGCCCTCAACAAACTTACCATTAAAGACAAATTTCCCATTCCTGTTATTGATGACCTCTTGGATGAATTGAGTGGTGCCCAATTCTTTACTAAACTTTATCTTCGTTCGGGATACCACCAGATATGTATGAAAGAGGCAGACATTCCCAAGACTACCTTTAGAACTCATGAGGGCCACTATGAGTTTTTGGTCATGCCCTTTGGCTTGTGTAATGCCCCATCCACCTTTCAAAGCCTCATGAATCATGTCTTATGTCCTTTTCTTCGTCATTTTGTCTTAGTTTTCTTTGATGATATCCTCATCTATAGAAAAACCTAGACAGACCATATTGCTCATGTGGATCGATTTCTCCATCTACTCTCTCAGCACCAACTTTTCCTGAAACAGTCTAAATTTGCTTTTGGCGCCTCAGAAGCAGAATACTTGGGTCATCTGGTTGGCAAGGACGACGTCAGGGTGGATCCTAAAAAGATTGAAGCTATGCAAGACTGGCCTCACCCAAATATTTTCAAAAGCTTGCGTGGATTTCTGAGCTTAACAGGTTATTATCGCAAGTTTGTTAAGAATTATGGAAATATTGTAGCACCTCTCACTGCTCTCCTAAAAAATAACTCTTTTGCTTGGACTCTAGCCGCTACTCAAGCTTTTCAAACCTTGAAGATGGTCATGTGCACCACTCCAGTCCTGGCCCTTCCTGATTTCACAAAGACATTTGTCTTGGAATGTGATGCTTCAGGGAAAGGAATTGGTGTTGTCCTTATGCAAGAGGGTTGGCCTTTGGCCTTTACCAGCAAGAAACTATCTGAAATAAATCTGGGCAAATCAATCTATGAAAAGGAAATGTTGCCTATTCTTCATGTCATTGATCTGTGGCGCTCTTATCTATTGGGGCAACGCTTCCAAATTAAGACATACCATCAAAGCCTCAAGTATTTTATGGAACAATACATTTCCTCCCCGAAGCAACAAAAATGGGTGACTAAGCTCTTTGGATATGATTATGACATCATTTACAAGAAAGGCAAAGACAATGTGGTTGTGGATTCACTTTCCCAAAAATATGAAGATGAATATGAAGATGAAGAAGGATCCCTTTTTTCTCTTTCCTTCATTGTACCAGATTGGCTCCAAGTCATTCACCAGGAATGGATACAAGATCCCAAAAGTTCGCATCTGATCCAACAATTGCAGTCCAATGCTCTAGCTTCCCTAGGGTACTCTTGGCTACATGATGAGCTTCGATGCAAAGTTCGTTTGTATTTAAGTAAACAATCAAAGCTTAAATCCACGGTACTTTCTAAGCTTCATTCTACACCCACAGAGGGGCACTCCGAGTTCACCAAAACCTATGATAGGGTCAAACGTTCTTTTTTTGGGGATGGTATGAAACAAGACATTCATAATTTTGTCGTTGAATGTGATGTGTGTCAACGCAACAATGGACAAACAGTCAAATCTCTGGGAACACTACAACCGCTTTCGATTCCACCTACTATTTGGAGGGATATCTCTATGGATTTTATTACAGGCTTACTCAAATCAGGAAATAAATCAGTCATCATGGTGGTTGTTTATCTCCTTTCCAAGTATGCTCATTTATGCGCTCTTCAACACCCATTTACAGCATCCACGGTGGCTCAAATTTTCATGGATCAGGTCTTCAAGCTTCATGGCATGCCGCACTCTATTGTTTCTTATCGCAACCCAACTTTCACAAGTAATTTTTGGCAAGAACTGTTCAAGCTACAAGGCACCCAATTGCATCTTAGCACATCTTATCATCCCCAGACTGATGGTCAAACAGAAGTTGTCAAGAATTGTTTGGAAACATATTTGAGGTGTTTTTCCTCGGAAAATAAAAATCAGTGGGCTCAATGGTTACCCTTATCTGAATGGTGGTACAACACTTCATACCATACAACTACATGCATGACTCCTTTTGAAGTGGTATATGGACAGAAACACCTTCAGTTCTCTCATACTTACCTGGTGTCACGAAGGTCCAAGCGGTTGACCAAACACTTACAGTTCAAGAGGCTATTCTCCATACCCTCAAAGACAATTTGGTCATGGCACAAAATCGCATGAAGCAACAAGCAGATCAAGGTCGCTCTGAACGTCAATTTGTAGAAGGGGATCAAGTGTTTCTTTGACTGCAACCCTACAAGCAAAATTCCCTGAAGGCCAAGCATTGTCAGAAGCTAGCACCTAAATTTTATGGTCCTTATACCATTTTCAAGCATGTGGGACAGGTGGCCTATCAGTTAACTTTTCCCAGTCATTCGAAGCTACATCCTATTTTTTGTGTTTCATGCTTAAAGAAGGTGATTGGAACTAAGTGCCAAATTCAAACCAACCTTCTCGAGTTAGCCGAAGCAGGATCCATTTGGCTACAGCCACAAGTAGTTTTGGACCAACGTGAGCGTCGCCTGCGTCAGAGAACCATCAAGGAAGTGTTAGTCCAGTGGAAAGATACAACTCCAGCAGATGCCACTTGGGAACCAGCTACCATTCTACAGCAATTTCCACATCTCAAGCCTTGAGGACAAGGTTGTTTTAAAGGGGGAGGACATGTTAGGTTCCTAACTCGCACATAGGTAGAACAATATATCCGGATGTAATAAAGGTCAATATTAATAAGGTCTTGTAATAAAATAGAATAATTTGAATGTAAGAATACCTAATAGAATCTTTCACTTCTAGAAGGATCTTCGTCTAGATGCTTCTTTTGATAGACATATTTAGTATAAATAGGAGTCGAGGGTATGAGAACCCTAGCTTGGATATTATTGTAATAGATCTTTTCTCGACTGGAGGTTTCCCCCTCGAAGAGGCCCGTGAACATTGCTCTCAGAATCAAAGTGTTATTTCTATTGTTATTCTTATATCATTTCAGTGTTATTGTGGTGATTGTTCTGTTTATATTGTTGTTATTCTACCATTTGTAGCATTTTATTTCTATTCTACATACTTTTATATCTGGTATATTATAGATTGACACTTAAGCATTGGAGAACTGCGAGGGATTTGATTGGGTGCTCCACAAACTTCTTAAGTTGACCTGGGGTCATCCTTGAAATCTGTGAGATCTTTGCCTCCCATGTCGAGTCTTGCTCTGCATGTTGTTTGACCATGTCATGAAAATCGGCGAAATTTTCTGGTGGGTCAAATTTTGGTAGGCCAATGTTTTCCATATCTCGATTGATCTTCTCCCATATTTTTTCGCACTCTCCCCACCTTTCCCGTATATTCTGCTGAGGTTCTTGGACCATGCTCACCCAGTATTCAACTGCCTTCTTGATTCGAGAGATGTTGATATCCATCAGTACTCGGATGTCGTGCTCTTCCAAGTCTCGGGCTTTTTGTACCTCACTGATATAGGAAATCCTCTCTAAGGCCTGATCTTCCTTTTCATACCACCTTTGCATGTATTTACAAGTTTCTATCCCCATGAGAGTATCCTCTTGAAAATTCGATATGCACGTGGTGAAGAGGTTTCTTTCATTTTTGAATTGTGCATATGTTTCTCTGAACTCACTCCTCAGAAATACTACTGTCGGCGTTGAATCCTGATAATACTTCACTAGATGGTGAAAATTATCCAGCTCTTTCTTCACGATTTCTACTTCCTTTTCATCCCTTTTTTATCTATCCAGCATTGCATCAGTTATAGCCATTCCCGCCCCGATAAGATAAGTTGTCTTAGTATTCTCTATGTTGAGAAGTGTTTCTTTTGTGGTGATGAGGAGTGTGTTATCAAGCATGAGCCTCCTTTTCTTGGTGGTCCTTCTCATCACATCTTTCCTCTTTTTGTCATAGGAGATTGCTTGTATATCAGCGACCTCATCCACTGGATCAGGAATATGTTGGTCTCCCTAGGTCAGAGTGTTACCTAGGCTTCCTGTCATATATATGTGTTCTAAGACCAGCTCTTGTAGTTCTTTAGCAGGGGGAACTTTTGTATGTCCTGGTGACTCGACCTCCTACCAGGGTTCGTTAGTTGGTGGAGTATCAGCTTTAGATGAGGATAGGGGCAAAGGATCAACATTTACTAGAGGATCGGCCATTGAGGTGTCAATTTCTGATCGTTGTGTTTCTTCTTCCTTTTCAATAGAGCCCAACTCCTCCTTGGAGTTGTCCATCTTATTTTGAATTCTCGATTGGTCGAGAAGTTCAGTGTCTATCATACTTCCTACCTGGTCATCGCCTTCTTGGGGAATTGAGGTCAAAGCTTCGGGAATTAGAGAATATGGTTATCCTTATTCTCCCTCCTCCGTCATTGGTACTAGGGTTATGAGTGAAACCCTTGATCTTTCCTCATCATCGTATATGGTGATTAGTTCTATGAGGACGTCGGGCACATCTGTCCCACTTGATGTTCTTGTTTTCCTAGCTGTGTTGTAGCAGTGATCGATGACATTTCCTATCGTGACATAATGCCTGGGTTTTCTGGATGAGCGGTCTCCTCCAGTGGGGTTGACTCTGAGCCATTTAGCTCCTCTCTGAGATTGATTGTGTCAGTCGGGGTGACCCTTATGGGTTCTATAAAAGGGTTCAGTTGGGGATCATTTTCTAACCTTTGGCTGACTCTTTGGGATTCTTCTAGCAACAACATCCCTCTCCTCTCTGCCTATGTGGCTTCTACTGCTCTATTTTCTTCCCTAACCCTAATGGCTTCTTGAGTTGTCTATTCTATTGTTTCAACCTGTTCATCCATTGTCATGGATTTAAATCTTGTCATATTGAGGTTAGATTTTCTCTGGAGAACCTCCTCCCAGTCCTGGACACCTTCTATAAATATTTTGTCTTCAAACTTATCATGGGAATACGACCAGCAGGAAGACATCTGTGATGCATGTTAGGGTACTAGGCCCTTTGGTTCATGTTTGCGAAATTGACCTGTGGGAAATATATACTCCAACTGGCTCAAGCCCTCTTGTTTTTCTTGTGCAATATATTTCACCATGTAAAACCCTACATGAAATCCATAGGGTATGAATGCTCTCCTTTTGTATTTCACCAAAGTGGCATTATAGCCCTGCAGAATGGTTTGATAACATATTTCTCCCACAAAGAGCCGGTCTGGGACATGAATGGGGAGTAAATGTGGAACGTGAGTGGCCCCAAACAATCTGATGTAGGTGGTAGTTTATTCCAGGTACCAGTGACCTAATTTGGAAATCATCTTCTTGGGTGCTATAGTAAGCCTTGGGCATTCTTTCTTAAAAAGGATAAAATAAACTCAAGCTATAAATTCATCACATATAAGAGAGTAAGATATCTTTTCCTGTTCTCCCATAGGATACTGAAGTAGACATGCACGGGTGGCTCCGCAATATGCCAGCTCAGATTCATGCATGCGAACACGTTCCTTGTGCAGATCACGTTCAGTAAGTATGACACCATGTGGAAAGTTGGCGTTTCTCCATCGTTTGGCGTCTGGGCTTGCAGTGTGTTGGTGCTCATTTTTTTTTAAATAATCACTCCCCAATTGAAGCTGCTACCAGACATTTACACAATGTATGCCAAGGGCATCCAAGATTCCAAAAACTTAGTGCAATCCCTCTCCCCATATAATCGAAAAATTAGAGCCATCAAATAAATATATGGCTCTCTAAGATTGGTCGTATGTACCATCCATTTCTCTTGTTAGTAAACCTCTTATCCTCTTTCCACCATGAGGCCATCGACCTTCTAGTGTTGTGGAACTCATAGAATTTTACCACAAACTCAATATTTAACCTTTCCTCTGGGTCTCTTAGTTTGTAGTACTTTTGGACTTCTATTGGTAGAAAAACCCCAACACATCCGTCATTGTCATCATTCACCATGCATTGTGTCGCATCTGTGTGGTCAATCATCCACCCCATAGTTTCAATGAGGGGCAAGATCGAGGTTTGGCAGGATACCATGTGCAGGCAGGATCGTCGAATGTTCAGGAATACTTGATCATCGAGTATTCGAACATACATCTCACTATGTGGCACAAATTTTAGGTAATCTTCCTGGCTGATTATTTTAAACAAATCTCCCCACTAAGGGAGCACCACTTTATATCTAGTATTCGCCTCTATGTCGTCAAATGTAGGAGGCTGGGAAAACGCCTTTTTACTGGATGTTCAGACGACTAGCTCCACTTTAGTGGAAAAATCGATCTATCTAGCAGCATCAGGCAAGGATACTTCACTAATCTCTACTTATTTTAGTTTTGGTTCTCTCGGTGAATGCTTGGTCGTTGGCATCCTTGGAGACATTTTCCTACACAAAGAAAAAAATGAGATACTGAATTGCAAAAATGATAATAAAAAATAAACAATTGTGACTGTCGAAATGATACAGATGGTTCGTACCTCTCCTTCGCATAAGATTAACCTGGTTTAGAATTTTGAAAATCGACTGTGAGCTTCTGAAACGCTTTCTCACTCCTTCGACTGCTCCAGCAATGAAAGACTTGGGTACTGAATGATGCGTTCAAAATTTGTCTTTATAATTTAAACATGGAGCATACTTACCTTGTCGTGTCAGTTCTTGAATTCAAGGCATAAATGTGGTCTGCAAAATCCATCACCAAGATCTGAATCATGCTCGGGATTAAATGTGATCGCAGGATAGCGGTGCAGGAGCTAGGTGCTACGTAGTTCATCGGGGGTTTCAAACTTCTATTGTTTGGTCGGTGCGTGGGTTAGTAACATGTATTAATGAATGCATTGATTGGCCCATTAAATAACAAAATCTGGTCTTATTTTTCACCAAATATGTCCCATCCTTCCGTTAGTGTCTTATCATTCCGATGGTTTAAACAAGTGGATCAGCATCGATGATTTTCTTAGATAACGTTCGTTAATACCTCTTTTAGCAAAAGCTCCAATGCCAACCCGGACTGTCGTACAGTGATGACGTGGAAATTATGCCCTGGAAGGGTGATCATGACACGAGATGCTTTATTTTGGTTCCTTCGTTAAAAGTTTCTTCGGAATCGGGGAATTTCTTTAGACATGGCTCTAGGAATCTCAGTCTATCCTATCGATGTCAACGACATGTCAAGGATTGGTGATCGGTGAGTTTCTATGTTTATTACTTCATGATTTTATCCCTCGGAGTTTGTCGATCCTGATAACGTATTACCGATCGGTGATCGACACTTGACGTTTTGTTGAAGTAAAGACTTCATGTAGTTTAAGGTTTCCTTCGGATATCACCGACCCCGAATGTATTGACGATCGGTGATCGGTGGTTCATTAGGTGTGTCAATGTTATCATTTTTCGTATCTTCCCGATGCCAATGATACAACGATGATCAATGCCTTTCGTTGTCGTATGGTCGAAATTACTGCGCATATCGTGTCGATTTCTGATAATGGGTGCATGGCTCAACATTCTAGTTGTGTATACTTAGTTAAAATGCCAAGTGTTCTTTTAGAAGAGAAGCTAATCTACTCAACAGGTCCAAACCAACCCAAATGTGCTCGATGATAAAACATAGGAACATAAAACTTAATGATCCCTACACAACAAACTCAATTCAAAAAGAAAGAAAAAAAAACAAAATGGTACCCAAAAGAGAAAATTTTACACAAAGCTTTTAGGGTGTGTTGAGTGCTCAACACTTCTCTGAAGACCACATCTCGACTGTACATTTTTCTCCTTGATGCAAGATCCCAGAGCTTATATGCTTTCATCCCTTCTTTATACCTGATGAAAATACATTTGACTGCCTTCTTATCCATCTTGCTCCTCTTTTCCTTGGGAACATGCAAAAATACATCACATCCAAACACTTTGACATGTGCCACCGAAGGATTCTTACCTGAACACACCTAATTTGGATTTGTTTCGACTAGCGGCGACAAAGGAGACATATTCACCGGATATCTTGCAATCTTGACTACCTTTGCCCATAATTCTTGTGCGATCCTAGCACCATTGAGCATGTTCCTTTCCTTATCCATCAATGTTCTGTTCATTCTCTTGGCAACTCCATTTTGTTGTGGGGTATATGGTGGGGTATATGGTGTGGTATTTTGGCATGCTATACCACACTACTTACAAAACTGATCAAATTCATTTCACATAATTCACCACCATTGTCAGTCCTTAGCACATTAATCCTCTTCTCTGTCTGGTTTTCCACAACAACTTTAAACTCCTTAAATATCTCGAAAACCTATGATTTCTTCCTCAGGAAATATATCCATGTCTTCCTGGAAAAATCATCTATGAAGGAGACATAATACAGGGATCCACAAAGTGAAGGAACTATAATTGGGCCAAACACATCACTATGCACCAATTCTAGAATCCCATTTACCCTTGTCGCACCAAATGGGAACCTCACCCATCTTTGTTTCCCATATATGCAATGTTCACAAAATTCGACTTCTAAACCACATTCAATAAAACCTTCGACCATATATTTTCTTTGCATAGCTTGAAGTCTTTTTGTTGGAGTTACTTCACACACACCTAGGATTTATTTTTCCTAAGGTTATTCCTTGTTTATTAGTCATAATTAGTCATCATCCAGTCTCCTATATTTTAGGGGAGAATATTCCACCTGGAAAATATTCTCTTTCAGTTGACACTTCAGTTTGACTAGTTGAGTTGAGTTTATATGTTGCATTGGTTTTGTCACCATGCAACATTGGAATCATCACCAAATCACTACTCTTTGTTCAGTTAGTTAATTGAAGACTAGTTGACTAGTTAACTCAACTAGGTGGCAGTTCACTCCCGTAACTGCCTGAGAGACTAGACTAGGTGACAGTTTACTCTCGTAATTGTTGGTGTGTGTCCATATCACTCTAGAACACCACTATGGCTCATTAGTTACTCATTTA
>ML781806.1:562296-579504 GCA_009831015.1 Picea engelmannii
ATCACCACCATCATATTGTTCATACTCACAGAACCATTCTTTATGTGGTATCATATGATAAGATTCTCCTGAGTTGATCAACCAAACATCTTGATCCAACTGTGTACTGGTTGACTCCAGGTACACATCACCTCCCTTTTTTGAGGTCATCTTTCTCTCAGTCAACTGCTCCTCATCAAATTCGGTACTACCTTTTGTTTCCTTCGACTTACAGTCCTTTTTATAATGCCCAACTTTACCTCATTTCCAGCATCTTCATGTCAACTGAACCAGGGATTTATATCTACCCTTCGACTTGAACTTTCTACCGGAGAATCTGCCTTTGTCTTTATCTATCGGTAAACATATCACTACCAGAGCATATTTGGTTGATCCTTCCATGTTCTTTCTTCCCTTTTCTTCCGACAATAGAGAAGCAACCATGTCCTCTAGTGCTAGTGTGGTTGTGTTACTCCCAATAGCCACAACTAAGCTATCTTAGGAGTCTGGAAAATAACATAATAGGTTGATACACTTCTCATCATCAGTTATCTTTATATCCACATATGATAACTAACTTAACACGGTGTTAAATGAATTTAAATGCTCATTCATCGAACTATCATCACTCATCCTCGGAAGATACAATTTCTTTCTGAGAAACAGATTATTTAACAATGATTTCGACTAGTATAAGCTTCCCAACTTGTCCCACAGTTTCTTGTTTGAATCTTCACCCGAGACATTCAGCAACACCGAATCTGCAAGACAAAGTCGTATTGTATTTCTTTCTTTTCTTTCAAGTTTCTCCCATTCTTCCATCGACATGTCTGTCGGTTGGGTACCTGGAAAGACTGTTGTCCATTGTTCTCGATATACAAGAAGATCTTCCATTTTAAGCTTTCAAAGCTCAAAATTCTGGCCATTGAATCTTTCTATATCTATTCTAGAATTGCTCGCCATTCTTTACCACAATATTTAAAACAATTAATGACTTACGACTCTTATTGTACCTAAGGTTTAGTTCTCATATTCAAGATTGGAAAATCAAGATACGATATACTAGCCAAAGCATTACACTGCTCTGATAACTCACTTGTTAGGGAATACCTAAGCTCTGATACCACATATCAGGAAATGTATGGCACTTCCACAATAATCCTAGCATAAGAGAAGAAGAATTTAATCAAGAAAGAAAATGACATAAGAAATCACACAATACACCGATATTTTACCCTGGAAACCCTTAACCAGGAAAACCAACATTCCTTTGAGCATTTTGTTATCAAGTTTATTGCCAAAATTGGAATGTGTAGCACACTTGGAAGGGTTTTTTTCCTCCCATCATGCAGTGAAAGTCAGACTCTTCCTTGTCTGAAAATTATGGTTGTTGAGTCATCCCCCAAGAACACATCACCCCCATCATATCATTCATATTCATAGAACCATTCTTTATGTGGTTTCATATGATATGATGCTCCTAATTAGATCAACCAAACATCTTGATCTGACTGTGTACTGGTCAATGTCATGTACACATCACCTCCCTTGTCTGAGGTCATATTTCTCTTAGTCAACTGCTTCTCGTCGGATCTGGAACTAACTTATTTTTCCTTCGACTTATAGTCCTTTTTATAATGCCCAACTTTATCACATTTCCAACATCTTTACGTCATTTAACAAGGGATTTAGATCTACCCTTCGACTTAAACTTTCTACCGGAAAATTTACCTTTATCTATGTTTATTGGTCAACCTCTCACTACCATAGCATATTTGTTCGATCCTTCCATGTTCTTCTTTCTCATTTCTTACAATGGCAGGGAAGCAACCACATCCTCTAGAGCTAGTGTGGTTGTATTACTCCCAATAGCCATGACTAAGCTATCCCAAAATTTTGTAAAAGAACATAATAGGTTGATACCCTTCTCCTCATCAATGATCTTTATATCCATAGATGATAACTATATTAACATGGTATTAAACGCATTTAAATTTTCAGTCACCGAACTACCATCACTCATCCTCAAAAGATATGGTTTCTTTCTGAGAAACAACTTTTTACCAGATATTTCAACTCGTATAAGTTTCCCATCTTGTCCCATAGTTTCTTGGACAAATCTTCACTTGATACATTCAAAAGCACTGAATCTGCAAGACAAAGTCGAATCATACTTCTTTCTCCTCTTTCGAGTTTCTCCCATTCTTTCATCGGCATTCTTGTCGATTGGGTACCTAGACAAACTATTGTCCATTTTTCTCGATCTATAAGAAGATCTTCCATTTTAAGCTTCCAAAGCTCAAAATTCTAGCCATTGAATCTTTTTATCTCTATTCTAGAACTACTTGTCATTCTTTACCGCGATCTTTAACATAATTTATGACTTACGAATCTTACTGTAACTATGGTTTAGTTCTCAGATTCAATATTTACAAATCAATATATGATATATTCGCCAAAGCATAACACTGCTTTGATGACTCACTTGTGAGGGAAGACCTAAGATCTGATACCACATGTCAGGAAATGAAAGAGACTTCCACACTAATCCTAGCAGAAGAGAAGAAGAATTTAATCAAGAAATCAATCACACAATACACCGATATTTTACCCTGGAAACCCTTAACCAGGAAAACCAACATTCCTTTGAGCATTATGCTCTCTTGTTGTCTTATTCATTCAGAATAAAAGGTTACATGTGTAACCTTGGTCCACACCTAAGACACAATTGGCATCATACCCTCTTGCACATGCAATAACAACCCTGTAGCCAAATCAGCTTACATATACATGACCAACAACCTACAACTACACATTCATTAACCTGCATAAGTGTATTACAACATTATCCTTTATGCTATTACAACACGCCTCTTTATAGGATTTACAATAGACAAACCCCTAAATATTGGCGCCCAAAAATGATTACAGATCCATGCATATCATTGGATACAAATCTCACAAATCCCAGGATTTTGTTACAGTCGACTCCAAGTCGGGTGTACCAGTTGGCCTCCATTTAGTCTCTAGTCGGTCATCTCATTCTCGCACTTCGACCTCTTATCGGTTGACTTATTGTTGATATCTTCGACTTCAACTTTACTCGGTCGACTTCCTCGACCTTCAACCTCCTGTCGATCCACCTCGACTTCAATTCTTAGTGTCGATTCACCTCAACTAGACTTTCACTACAAAGAATATAACAACCCAACAAAAACAAGGTCCACACGGGTCACCATGGTGACAGTTGCACTAATGTGCATAGACCTCACAGAGACATAACGCAATTATAGGCACATATTGCACACCTCTGTGCGAATGTTCTTTCTAAAGCCGCATGGAGTCTGTATCCACAAATGTAAAATATTCTAGATGAATTCTAAAGCAATGAAGGTCCAAGCACTTGGGTTGGATGCTCGGGTCAGCTGGTTTGGGGACCTGCAAAACCATAGAGATGATAGAATAGTATCTTGAAGCCTACAATGGGAGAAATGATATTTAGAACCATAGTGGAGTCATCATTCTATTTAGCTTATTTTTCCACATGGGTGAGCAAACAGAAGCTATCGAGTGTTAGAGTAGGTTATATTGTGATTGCAAACAGTTGTTAGTGTTAGTGGAACACTATAAACATGTAATGTAAATAAAACAAAGAACTAAAAACAAAACATGCAAGAAAAAAAAAAACAAGATAAGATATGGTTACGAATGGATAAAGTTGATATTGATAATACCTTATAGGATTGGGTGAGCACAAGGGGCTCTCCTTCTCCTCCTTGGGAAGGTCCTTTTGTGTCCCAAATAGAACCTTCTCTCTCTCTATGAGTGTACAAGAAGGTGCATGAAGCTATTAAAATGGAAGAGGTCCATTGCAGTAGCTTTATTGCTATGGATGTGAGAATAACGCTTTGAGAAATGCTTCTCCAATGCTCATACAAACATCATAAAAATTCATTTTCTTATATGCTTTGTATGCATACCAATGGCCTCCTTATATAGGCTTTCTTCAAGCTCTCAAACAAATGGTTCCAAGTGGGAAATGGATGTCACTTGGGTGTTGTTCCCCATGTCTAAGTGGACATGGAACCACTTTTGGTACCAATATTAAATGTTAAGAGGCTTGAGGCTATAATGTCTTAGACACTGATTGCACACCCTTTTCCTACTGCTGTAACGCTATGGAAATGTTTTGAGTGTCGACTTTCGCCGAACACTTAGAACTGTAGATGCATATTTTCACTATCACACTCCCACTATATTGTTGGGTAATTCGTAATGGTTTTCAGATGTGTTATATGTGATTTATATGTAGTTCTAATGTACCAAACAACCTCCTTTTTAACACAACAAAGATTTAAAACAAAATTCATAAAAGGGTCCACAACATACAACTGAAATATTGTTGTAACACAACAAAGATTTGTTATTTTATTCCAAAATATAGAAAACAATAGCAGTTGTAAAAACTCACTGAATTTTGCTTACAAATACAAAATATATGGGTCTATAGATGATTGTCTATCTTGCCCTCTAAACAAAAAATGAACACAATCCAGAAGTCCGCTTCGTTCACAAGTGCTCGACCCAGATGTAATGGATACTCGATCAGTGTTGATATGCAGTTTCTCTACGCCTCACTTAGCTAGAGGAAAATGGGAAATTCGACCCACATATAAAGAATGTTTCCCTGACAATAAAGGGACTCGGTCTCCCCAATAAATCACTCCCTTAGTCACATAAAATGCAGCCAACACACATGAAATGGCTCATAAGGGAAACCCATGATTTCTACTTGATGAACTTAGCCTCTAATAGCCATTAAATCGACTCATTTATGAAATACTCAACCCAACAGAAAGAAATAACACCCCCATGCAATATAACTCATTTTGAAGACAAGAACTCAGCCCCATAGCTAATAAGTGTGCCCATCAAATGAGTATCTCACCCTTCATACAAGAAGCTCGACTCTATCTTCAATAAAACTCAATATATGGTCCAAAAACATAGCTACAGTCCTTCTTCACCTTCTTCAAGCCACAAATCGACCATGTGAATAAAAATGGTGCTGCCAAAGACCACTAACTCAACCACATCGAAGCACATTGAAGAAATATGAAGTGATCTCTTCCTAATGGGCCAGTTAGGGTGGATAGTCTCACCACCAAACTAAACTCTGAAATTTCCCTTTGGGTTTTCATCCCAAGAGTTCACAAAGCCAAAAAGATCTCTCTCAAAGAAATTTTAGAAAATGTCAAGTCAAGAATGAGAGAGGGAGCCCTCCTATACCTTTTTATTCTTTGGTTGACCCTTAAGTGACTTTTCATCTTCCCAATGGTCACTTAAGCACCTTTTTAATTACTTACTCAATGTCACCCTTTTAAAAATAATTTAATTCCCGCTCTAGTGACATTAATTAATTATCAATTCCCTTTTCCCCGCTGACTATAGCCTACGGGAATTACTTAGGCTACTTCGTCAATTCTCCCGAGAGCTCATTTGGAAAGGGACATTACAGAGGCTCTCTGGTACCTTGGTTGGAAGATTTTCATGATGGGATTTTTTCAACAATTGTGTCGAATGTGGTTGAGATTTGACTTATGTTCGATCCATGCGACTTTCGATGGAAACAATTGCATGGACGTGCATAGATCGTGCAAAAATCCACATTTTTGAATCACGTGGATTTATCAAAAACTCACTTTCCACAATTTTCTTCCTTCTCGATTGTGATATATTAATGCCATGAATATACACTTTGGTGTATTCAAATGATGACTTTTATAGTGATCACATCTATAGATTTGTGAGCATTTTTTTTAGGTGATATCAAATACAATAAAACTTGTAACAATAATTAAATAAAACACCATAAATAATATCCTCTTCACATCATGATGTCATGAGTCATATTTTTGTATATGCCAAAATCCAAGCATAAATTTTTACAACTACATATCCATCACATCTTGCACTAAGGAGAGCAAGGGTTTAACAAATGTCGATGAGATTTATGAAAAATATTAATTGTATATATCTTATTATGGCAGATAATGTATGGATGTTTTCCCAAATTGTGATTAAGGAAGAGAAAATAACTTAAGAAAGCACACATCAAGCTACCCCAAATTATAAGGGGTGATCTATTTTAATATAAATTAATTATTTATCATTGTAATTTTCAAGGTTTTATATTTGTGTTATTTCAAATATATTTATTTGAAATTTAAATAGGTAAATGTTGATCTCGTACCCAAAGTGATCCTATATATTGTTATATTTAAGTGGGGTATCTGGGAATAAAATTAAAGTCGATCATGTAAGCAATTGGAAAATTTGTTAAAAGAAAATTAATTAATTCAATAATATGAAAAAACGGTGTGTCTTGAATTAATATGAAAAAACCGTATGCCTTCTAACCTTTTTGAAGAAAAATTAAAAGCAAGGTTACTCACTTCTTGTGAGTTCAATATGGAACAAAAAGGCATCAACGATGCAGAATTAGATATGGGAGTTCATCTCATGATAATCATTACAAACAAACTCAAAAAAGTAAGAGACCTAAAGGAGGAACAAAATATGTTGCGAATTTAGAATAAGTTTTTTTTGAATGGTTGATTTATAAAAAATATAAAAGAGTGCACTAGGGAATTAGGAGATAAATTCACATACAACATATTAGTAGAAAACGTTTTGAATTAAAAACTAATTATTCATAAAACTAAAAAAACGAAAGTGTGATTATTATGCAAAATTTGTAAGTTTTCTTAAAACTATGATTTTTTCATTATTTAAAATTCACTTTTCATATATAGAGTCCACCCACAAATCACAAAATAAAATGATCGTATGATTTTTTGATTATTTAAAGTTTACTTTTGATATATAAAGTCCACCCACAAATCACAAAATAAAATCGATCATAGCGTTAGGATGAAGATTCAATTAAGAAACACTAAACATGAATGGAATGTAAGAAAAATTATTTACTTAGTATTAATTTTATGCTTATTCTTGATTTATCTATGAAGTATATAGGAGTTATAGGTTTTGTAAGAAGTATATAGTAGTTGCGGTTTTTTAAAGAAAAATAAGTATTCGATTATTGAATAAATTATAAATTAGTTTCTCCTTAAAAATCCTATGTTTTAAGAAAGCTTACTTTCCCAACACATTAATGCTTTGAAAATTCCATAAATTGATTAGAAGTTTTTGGCTCTTCTTTTTGTAAATTCCATACATTTTTTCTCTTTTTGTAGGATTCGGTTTTATAAGTTTTCATATGCATTCTTCCTCTTTTGTTGGGGTTTGGTAGAGTGGATTCGGTTTTATAAGGTTTTATATGAATTTTTCTTTTTTGGTTGGTTTGGTAGAGTTTTTTTTATTTAGAGGATTGTATTTTTTTCTTCTCCTTCTTAAAACTATACATTATAGGAATATGACGATCCGGATTATTTTTAACACGAAATGAGAGTGGAGATATAATAAACAAATGCACAGAGATATCACAGATTTTCAATAATATAACAGAAATGTATCAGAGACGCAACCATAAACACAGATATACAATAATACACGATTTCTATTAATGAAAGAAATGTACAGAGACTGTAAAAATACAAAGTGAAAGACTCACTAGAATGGTGGCAGTTTATCTCTGAGAAGAGATGTGACGACTACTCGCATTCGTAAGAAGATGATTACAATCAGGGTCTGAAGGCCTTTTTACAATAAACAGGAATGTCAAAAACCCTAGACATCCAAAAACCTAACCCTAGGAGATGAAGCGCCAAAAGTCATGTGGGCCCCGTTTGGGTAAGTTAGTACATCAACTTCCCGGGGTCGTAACTTTTGCATACGATCTCCGTTTTAGGCGCATGATAGCCCATTGGAAAGGTATCATCGATGAGATTCATTTTCGAGGAAATATTTAAGGAACTTCTATATTTCTCCCCATTTTCCCAAAAACGTCATTAGGGCCTCAAAATGGCCCCGGAAGTTAAAAACTGCTAAAAATAGTAAATTACCAAAATTGTCAGAAAATTGTTTTGAGCCAATTGGAAAAGGTGGGTGGCCACCGATATCCACCTGGATCAATCCTCCCTCCTCGGGAAGCAATGGTCTCCATTGTGTTGAGTGCCCGGGGGAGAGGAAAAGACGTTTGTTGAATATGAATCTTGGTGAGTTGCTTGCCTTGTTGGAGACGTCACGTTGCTCAGTTTGTGGAAGTCTGTCACGAACCTGTTGAGGCTGAGGTTGTTCAACAAGTCAAGATATACGAGAGGACCATGTGCAGAAGGAATCTTTGCGCTTAGTTGCAACCTTGTCGACCTGCTTCTGTTGGATAGAAGGTGCTTCGGGCGAGGTTGTAGTGGTTGCAATGTCCTTCTGTTCCCCTTTTGAACAGATTGTGAAGAAGCTGAATTTTGCAGTATGAGATACTACCTTGTGGCACTGTTTAGGTGGAGAAATAGTCGGAACTACCTCTGGTATTCTGTAGAGATGACCCCCTATAGAAACAATGACACTGTGGGGTCGAGACTCATAAACAGCATGGCGTCTCCACATATATGGTTGGCCCAAGAGAACATCACAGACATCCAGTGGGGAAACATCACATAATACCTCATCATTGAAGGATTGGATGATGTATGACAATCGACATTGTTGGCTGACACGAAGATCTCGTCCTTGGTGAAGCCACCCGATGTTGTATGGCTGCGGGTGTGGTGTTGTCGACAATCCCAATTGTTTGATAACCTCTGTTGAGATGAGGTTCTTCTGGCTTCTGCTCTCAACAATAAAATGCAGCGGGGTCCCCTTCACCCACATCTGTGAATGAAAAATCCGCTCCCCCTCTTCAGGATTTGTTGGTTCTTCTGGTTGAATTGCTGCAGTTGGGACAATAGCAGTGAGGTCTGCGTCGATGATCTGTCTTTTACCAGTATTTTCAAAATCAGATTCTAAATCAGGGTTCAACTCCTTTTCTTTGGTCTCGGCCACCAATGACTGTTTTGAGCGACATTCATCGGTGTTGTGCCAGGGGATTTTGTGGAAATCACACCATTTTCTAGTGTCCTTCTTTGTCTTCCTGTGACCCTTCTTTTCCTATGGATTGGACTAGTTTTCAAGAGACTATTTGTTAGTGTCGTCTTTGTCATACTTTAGTTGTCATGGATTTGCAAACCCAAACTCTCGTTTGTTCTGGTGCTTGAATTTTTGCTCGATTTTAACAGCATATCGATAAGGAGCATCGAGTGATGAGATGTCCAAACAATCCATTTCAGTTTGATGTATCTGTGTAGATCCCCACGGTATTTCAGAACAAAATGTCGTTCGGAGTCTTTGATACGCAGCTTGGTGCGCAAGGTATGGAAGGTATTGGTGAACTCTGAAACTGTTTGGCCCCTCTCTTGTCAAAGTGTGGTCCATCTCATGTATTGGTCCTCATAGTTTCCAACAAGGTAATACTGTTCCTTTACCACATCCACAAAAAAATCCCAAGTGGGCTCGGCCCCATATATTCCAGACTCCTTTGTGGAAATTTTCTCCTAGTAAGTTTCCCACCAATGTTTGACATGGGGGAGAGATTTAAGGAGTGCGAAGGTGATCTTTTCCCTATCGGAAAAATGGTGAACAGAGAAATAACCGTCTAGCATATTTAACCATTTGTCTAGGGCATCCGCATCTATATGACCTTCAAATATGGGAATATCAAAATTAACCTGTACCTTGAAAGGAGAGGTGCTTCCAAAGTGGTTGTTTGATGAAGATGTGTCTGTTGCTATCGGCAGGCATTGAAGGATGTGGGAAAAATTCTACATCATTTCGTCCCTCTGTCGCGTGAGATCTTGCTCAAGCAATAGATTTATAGCATCGTCTGCTCCGTCGTTTTTCTTTTCTTCCGCCATGGAGGGTTTCTTGGGCGTGCGAGAGCGATTTTCTTCGAGAAAGACAAGCTCGAGACCCAACTTGCTATACTCGGACCTCGTCAGGGACATGCACTGAAAAAACGATCAAGAGCAGCCTACTTTGATACCACTGATCGAGATTATTTTCGGCATGAAATGAGAGCGGAGATATAATAAAGAAATGCACAGAGATATCGCAGATATTCAATAATATAACAGAAATGTATCAGAGATGCAACCATAAAAACATATATACAGTAATACACGATTTCTATTAATGAAAGAAATGTACAAAGACTGTAAAAATACAGAGTGAAAGACTCGCTAGAATGGTGGCAGCTTATCTTTGAGAAGAGATGTGACGGCTACTCGCATTCATAAGAAGATGATTACAATAAGGCTCTGAAGACCTTTTTAAAATAAATAGGAATGCCAAAAACCCTAGACATCCAAAAACCTAACCCTAGGAGATGAAGCGCCAAAAGTCATGTGGGCCCCGTTTGGGTAAGTTAGTATATCAACTTCCCGAGGTTGTAACTTTTGCATACGATATATGTTTTAGGTGCATGATAGCCCACTGGAAAGGTATCATCGAGGAGATTCATTTTGGAGGAAATATTGAAGGAACTTCCATATTTCTCCCCATTTTTCCAAAAACGTCGTTTGTGGTCTCAAAATGGCCCCGGAAGTTAAAAACTGCTAAAAATAGTAAATTACCAAACTTGCCAGAAAAATGTTTTGAGTCAGTTGGAAAAGGTGGTCGGTGGGTGGCCACCGATATCCACCTGGATCATATGATTTCATCTTCTCCAAGTGAATCTAAATAAGACTATTCACATCTAGATGCTAGTAAATTTAGGTTAACTTACTTCATCTCCTCATATTTTTCTATATTATATTATTTTTCCCTTTTTAATTTCATAATTTTTTATTATTTGATTTATATTTATAACTTATTATTAATATTTTTTTAGAATATTTTCATTATAAATAGTATGGAAGCAACTGATACAATCTTATTAGTCCTTGCCCCAGGCAAGCCAGAGACTCTAGCATTCAATTCGGCATTGACTTCGTATTAGTTTTAATTTGGCGGTTGACTATATATTTTTTCACAATATGTAATGTCCAACATACCAAACTCCAAAATTTTTTTTTAATATAATAAAAAACAACATTTTCTTCGTAATCTCATTGGAGAAGAGATCGGATGTCTTATTATGGGCTTTGTTATTCCCAATGTTATAAATGTTCTATTTTCCTAAGCTCACCTAACTTTTGAGTTTATTATAACTTTATTGAAACTATAGATCTTTGATAAAGTTTTGAGTTTATTATAAAGTCGTTACATCATCTTTGGCTATGTTCAAGCTCATTCAGGTCCATGGTGGTTATATTAATATTTTTGTACTATCAAATGGTGGTTGCATTAACACTTTCTTCACTGTCAAATGTCATCGATTAGTACTTATGCATTGTCAATGAATAAATCAATAGGTTGTTGATATGCACATTCCACCATCCCCCCTCACCGCCTCATCTTCCTCTTCCCACAGCTATCCCTGCACAACAATGAATAATAATCCAATTATTTTAGTGCACCACCACCATCAACAACTTTCTCCATGGTTGGGGTGCTTCTGCATTGTATGTTTCATATTTGTAATTATGTTACAATATACATATAGAATACATTACATGCTCACCTATTTGTTGACGATACATCGTTCATGCTTGCTAAAGATACACCATTCCTGCTTGCTGAAGTTTTTTATCGTCGACTAAAGTTGTTGTTGAAAATTTGGAGATCCTCAACCTACACTTAAAGTATGAACTATCGACTCTCACTTACAGTGATTTATCATAAATCAAGAGCAATATGCAAGCTTTTGCAATAATCGTTTCTCGCCTATGTTCAAGTTGTTTTCTTTCTCTAATCATCTTCTTCTCCTCTACTAATGTATTGTTGTCATGCTCTATTCATACACATCTTTAGGATTTGTTGAAGGTAGGATTTTAAATATTAAACAGTGAGCAGTGAATATGATGTAATCTAAGGAGAAATCGGATTTAACAATATATAGAGAAGAGAAATAAACATCATATTTTTTTCTACATATAATCTTTGTTGTTTAAAGATGTGGTATTTCCCAGTTGTGAGCAATGGTAGCCTTTTTTGATATATGAAATTCAACAAACAAGTATTTTTTGTTTAAATATAGGGTCTTGCGCAGTTGTGAGCAATGGTAGCCTTTTGTGATGTATGAAATTCAACAAATGAGTAGTTACTTTTCTTGAGGAAGAACAATAATACTACCAACACACATTGGAACAACACCAAGTTTTCAGGACTATTCATGAAACAAGACACCAATTTTTTTGATTTCCTATCTACTAGAGTCTATTACCTTCTCTAGAACAACATTTATAGTAGGCTTCGCACATTTTGCCGAATGTTCCTCTACATATGCCTTATTTGAAGATGTTATACTTTTAACAAAGAGAAAATGGAAAATCATTCAACAAACTCGACTATTAGTGCTTTTAGGTTTAGAAAATACGACTGTTATCACCTGAAATTTAACTAGAAGAAATGCATGCCAAGGTTGTAGCCAACCATGATAGGCACCATGGTCCTGAAAATAAGAAATAAGAAACAGTGAAGGAACAATGAATGGAAGTGTCAATAGCTCTGACATTCTATTATTCAGGTAATGTAAGGAAAAATATAACATCAAAATCTTAATACACACAATCCTAGGCTTCAAACAACTGCAAAAAAAAAGACAAATTCATTAAAATTGTGGCATTTTCATTTTCCTATGTTCCAAAGGTAAAGCAACTTATCATAACATTAGCAGATTGAGCCTAGCCTAAATCATCAGGAGGCTTGGTTTACATGTTTTCCACTGCACTTGGTATAGACCTTGAAGAATAAACTTGAAAACTATTCATTGAAGCATTGAATGACAAGCTCCAAAAGTCAACATCCAATTGTAAACAAACCAACATAAGAATATGAAGTTATAGGCGCATGAAATAAGATGAAACCTAGAAAAAAACATTGATAATTCCATAGAATGCAAGGGTAAAACACATAGATACAAATAGGGCCGAAGACCCATTTTTCTACATAATAATCTAAGCAGGCCCAACTTAAAAGTCTCATTCAACCTGCAACTTACCGGCTAATGAAGGACATCTTAAGTATTGATTCAAGCTCCCCGTCTATACCGAAAAAATGCATTTTTCCCTGAGAAGCACTTCAAAAACTAATTCAAAATATGTTTCATGAGAGAAATTAAAAGTTCCCAACTCGTCCTTGTACATGAAGAGTTGTATATTGGTTGTTTTTGGTTGGGATTGTAGAAAATATAAAGCTTGCAGGTCTTGAGGAATAAGAGACCAAAACAAGAGCGACTACGTTTTGATTTTGTTTTTTCGCTACTGCTATATTTTAATAGTTACCATAGGAAAAATAGTAAAAGTTGGCACCACAACAAAAGTAATAATAGTGGGAACTTGGAAGTTACAACAACTAACCTAGGTTCAATTTTTAACCAAGCCTTGAAACAAATAGAGTATTCATATACTCCTCCTACTTGGTGTATTTGTTCATCATTTACCAAAGTGTGACCCATAAGTAAGTACCACATATATGTCAATCATCACTTTCAATTTGGTTGCGAGCCCTTTCCTAGTTATTTTACCCATGCTTGGTTGTACCGTTTCTGGATTATATGTGGGTTCTTCCCCAAGGAAAAAGTATATTTTTTCTCTAGGGGCTACTGGTAGCTTTTAAACCTCCTTTCGAGATGCCTCTTTCCCTCTGGTCTGAATTTTATAACCCATTTACCCAGTGCTAGGAGCTATTGTTTCACCCATTTATTCATAAATAGAAACAGACATTTGCTACAACATTTGCACATTTGGATGGATGTGTGCTAGAAGATTAGCGTGACCAATGCTTTTGATTGAACATCCCAGAGCACCATGTCTCCAGCATCAACAGTATCCTTTCCAGATCAGAATTATGGTTTAAGCTTGTCATAACACATATCCCTAGAGCTCCATGGCCGCAACTTAAGGCATGTTGACCAGGTGGCTCGACACTATACCTGGACCATGAAACCTAGCACAATCATATCTTGTAGCAGAAAATTGTAAAGTGAAAGTGCTTTGAAATTTTCAATGGTCGCATAAGCCCCATAATGCCATGGTTGTGGATTAAGGCATGCTGACTAGGTGGATGGGAACAACAAGATGACCATGAAACCCGACATCACATACATCCTGTTGCACATACATGTCAAATAATTAAATCAAAATAGTTAAAATAGTTTTTGCGCTTTCAATCAAGTTGGTGATATTTCCTTTCTCATGTTTATAATGGTTAAAAGCATTATATATATCCATAATTGAGCATCTTCGGAAAATATCCTAGATTTAGATTAGATAAATCTCACTCATAGGACTTCGTGCATGGAATGTCAATAAAATTAGAAATAGAGATAGAATAAATATTATGGCATGGTTTATCTATGAATAGAGGAATTTTATCTTTCTATTTTAAAATGATAACGAAACCCTGCCCTACAACACCAAGGTATATTGGTTAAAGTTGGCCTCTTGGCCTGTTAGTTACCTTCCTTGTAGAATGGTTTGTATTCATAATTTCCTCCTAGCAAACTTTATTTACTTAATAGTGAGTTTTTTACCCTTTTGATCAAGTTGGTGAGTCGTCTCTGGCATTTCTTTCAGCTCCTTCTTCCTTTCATGTTCTCTAAGAAGACAAGATGAAGACAATTGGCATTGTTACAGCTACAAAAAAAACATCGTTCAACATGTTAGTAAAACACACTTCCTTTCTTGGAGATTGTATTTATTAGAAGTTCAAAAATGCATCTGTGTAGGTCTTCCCACATTTTTCTTCATGTTAAAAATCTAGATAGAACCCATCAAAGATCCACAATTGAGTTTAATTATAAGCATTGAACCCCGCTCTCTTGTGAAAGTTTAGAGTTTATTTTTCTCGACATGGGGTCTGGCATAAACGTTGATTATAAACAGTGAGCACCAATTCAAGGAAAAAAAAACTAAAAACAAACTATTCTAGTGAAGGCTAGTAGAATGAACATTATTACTAAAACAACTATAAGCTTGATCATATTGGCAGTTAAAAGTGTGAATATTTATTTGTTTATGGATTCAATATTGATTTATTTGTTTATCGCTTGAATATGATTACAACATCACATGCAAATATCCAGGGAAAAATGTGTCCATTCAAGTCGACAGAAGCAGTCATTATCCTGACTATCTTGTTGTTCAGTTTTTGTATCAAGGAGGCCAAACATACATCTCCTTGGTTCAAGTTTCCCAAGTGAGTAACGATGGTTCATATCACAAATAATATTAACAAATAGCATTAATATCCCACTTAAAATAATAATACCTCCAAAATTTGTGCTAGAATGATGCATTTGAGAAGCAAAATTGAAAGATTTGTGGTATTTTCCTTAAAGAGCAGTGACTTGACTCTCTCATACAACAATGGATTCATAGCTTGGATATTTTCAATTAATGTTACTCTCCTTCATATGTTATAACAACAAAGATTCAATTCTAATCACACAAGGTCAAATCTTCCATTTTATTCCTTCAAATCTTATCAGCTATGTATAGTAGTCAGATTTAGTGCCACACACTTCATTCTTCATTACTAATTTGAATTTCTATGAACTTTGTTAAATACTGCCAATGTCATAGCTATCTTCAAATTTGCAATGTTCCACCTGTAACTCTTGTAAGTTGTAGAACAATTCCTTTTATCCTTTTATTTGTCACTTTGATTTCTAGTTTTTTCTTTTTTCTACAATGATTCCCCTTCATTTTGTTGTCTAGTTTTCTCATTCTTTGTAGTATTTATTCTTAGTTGTTTTTGTCTGTTGCACTCTTGGTCTTGTATTTATATAATGGTTTGATTCGAGCTTTGATGTTTTTATTCTGTTTAAAAAAAAAAACATAAATTATTAGCTTTTAATACATTCAATTTAATATTAAAACTCATTAAATTTTATATTCACTTAATTTTTTAACATAGAAATTCATTGGTTATTTCATACACTGACATCAACTAGAATGTTCATGGGAGCATCGGTATCCATAATAATGGTGAATACTCTATAAAAAGGCACAACAATTGACAATTTATAGTTTCCAGAGATATCTTTGACCCGAAGTAGACTATTACATTGAATTAGTTGAATATCTACTGCTCAATTTTGAATCCAATAAATCCCCTACATGAATTCAGAATGAATGTAGCATCTACAATAATATATAAGATATGATGATTAGTGATAAACGATGGTAGGCTTTGTAGTCTATAACCATGACGTGAAGAGCTACAATGGTTGTTGTTGCTACCGCGAGGGCAAAAAAACTGCACATTCGCTCAATGCCATGTCTTCTCTAATGAAGTCAAATAAATTTTCCCACATCTTTGGATTTTGGTTATTAGATTTGCATTTAATTCTTGTCTTTGGGAGAGAATGTAAAGGAAACAATTTGGACATCCATAGCATTCAATGCCCAATAATTTCTTCTTATTTCATTATGAGAATGGTTTTCTTTATGTAATAACGCCAATGGTGAGAATGGTTTTCTTTATGYAATAACGCCAATGGTTTTGCACATTCTCTCTAACCTTGCATATTCTCAATAATTTGAATAATTTGAAAATTGAGACTATAATGGTTTTCTTTATGTAATAACGCCAATGGTGAGAATGGTTTTCTTTATGTAATAACGCCAATGGTTTTGCACATTCTCTCTAACCTTGCATATTCTCAATAATTTGAATAATTTGAAAATTGAGACCATAGTTTTAAATGAGAAACACTAAGCATGGTGTTAGGATGAAGATTCAATTAAGAAACACTAAACATGAACATGAATGGAATGTAAAAAAAAATATTTACTTAGTATTAATTTATGTTTATTTTTTATTTATCTTTGAAGTATATAGGAGTTATAGATTTTGTAAGTATATAATAGTTGTGGTTTTTGTAAGAAAAATAAACATTCAATTCTTGAATAAATTATAGATCCGGTTTCTTCTTAAGAATCCTATGTTTTAAGTAAGTTTACTTTCCCAACACATTAATGATTTGAAAATTCCATGAATTGATTAGAAGTTCTTGCCTCTTCCTTTTATTTATCTTGATTGAAGCAATTGCTCACTAGTGCTCCAATCCTGAAGATTGCTGATCCAAGTAAGGATTATGTAGTATGCACAGATGCATGTAAGGAAGGG
>ML781806.1:590579-603542 GCA_009831015.1 Picea engelmannii
TTGTCTGGGACAAGCTTGGCAGGAATGAAAATGTTTCCCTGAGGGAGTATTAATGATTGCAACATCGTGTCGATATTCCAAGATTGATCAAATGGACTTGATCATGTGGGAATAGGCCCAGATGTAATCTTTGATGTATTGAAGATTTGAGTTTCTCTTAGATCTCCTATGTGTGAATTGCATCGGACCTTGAAACTCTCACGATTAGGTGAGTAGTTAAATCACAAGCAGGTGAGTAGCCTCGATAAGCATCGGGTTGAATCTATATCCACAAGAACTGGGCTGCATACCAAGGAAGATAGGTAACATGTACATCCATAGTAGATGTACGTCGACGTAGTCTTTGACGGATTGAAGACTCGAGGTGCAATTATGTGTGTCTGATAGCATCAAGTTGAATGCATTTACAGAGTGATCCTATGAGAGGATCACCATGAGGCGTTTGTGGCTTTGATGTGGTCATAATTCTTGTCATGGGACAAGAATGAACCGAGGTGCTAGACACACGTGTCTGATAGCATTGAGCTAAGTAAATTCACGGAGTGATCCTATGAGAGGATCAACTATGAGGTGAATGTGGCTCCGATGAGGTCATGATTCTTTTCATGGGTAAATAATGACCCGAGGTGCTAGAGATATGGTGGTGGAGATGGATCATCAATATAGCTAAATGAGGCTCATGGATATTGTGATATTTTCTATGATAGGAGAATACCAAGAACAAGTACGATGATATATATTAAATGATTTCTACCAGATGATGTTGATAGTAATGATGATACTCACAACATGGTTTTACCCATGGGTGAGCACGTCATGCAGGTGTATCCCATGACGATGATGTTGACACACACTATAAGGTGTATCTCTAGTGTTCTCTAGCAGGTTGTGGCTCCTAGATGAGATTGACAGGCTCACATGGGTGTATCCATGTGTGACGTGATTATGATACCTGTAGAATGGTATACAAGACTATGTGAGTCTTTCACATACCATGTGAATATGGATGTATGTGTTTGAGACCATTAATACCTCCCTATCTAAGAGGGAGTGTTGATATTGTGGTAGTTGCGGGAGGTATTAAGCTCCATATGTAACCTTTGACTAGAATAGAATATTTTGGAAGTAAGAGAAACCCTAAATAGATGTGTGAAAACCCTAGAAGACATGTCGGCTCAACAGAATATATAATATTAAGATATTATCCTCCTGGAAAACAAGTCATCCCAGACAGGTGACAAAACTACTATAAATAGAGGACGTCTTGGCTCATTTTTCACTCACTCACACACTCTCAGTCACCCATAAATGATGTGCAAGTTTGTAGGAGGAGCAACATCAGCTACAATTGCACGTTTTTTTCTTCTTTAGTCTTTATGGTGATTTTTATTGTGCGATACCCTTGGAGAAGGTGCACTCTCTTGGTTATCTGTTGGTTATGGTGTGGCTTCCTGGAATAATTCTTTCTGTCAAAGGTTAAGGTGCTCGGGGGTGGCTTTATGCCTATGGTTGGGTGACAATGGTGTAGAATTGTCTATTGTTAAACAAACACAACAAAATTATTCTAATACATCACATATGAATATCCACGGAAAAATATGTCCATTCAAGTCGACAGAAGAAGGCATCATCCTGATTATCTTGATGTCCAATTTTCGTATCAAGGAGGCCAAACAGACATCTCCTTGGTTCAAGTTTCCCAGGTGAGTAACGATAATTCATATCACAGATAATATTAACAAATAGCATTAATATCCTACTTAAAATAATAATACTTCCAGGATGTGTGCTTGAATGATGCATTTGAGAAGCAGAATTGAAATATTTGTGTTGTTGTCCTTAAAGAGTAGTGCGGTGACTCTCTATACCTTCATAGCTTGGATCTTTTCAATTAATATCATTCTCCTTCATATGTTAGAGCAACAAAGATTTAGTTATAATCATAGAATATCAAATCTTCCATAGTATTCCTTCAAATCTTATCAGTTATGTATAGTATTCAGATTTAGCGTTGCACACTTCATTCTTCATTACTAATTTGAATTGCTATGAAATTTGTTGAATACTGTCAATGTCATAGATATCTTCAAATTTGTAATGTTCTACCTGTAACTTTTGTAGAACAATTCCTTTTATCCTTCTATTTGTCACTTTGATCTCTAGTTTTTTTCTTTTTCTTTAGTAATTCTCGGTCATTATGTTGTCTAGTTTTCTCATTCTTTGTAGTATTTCTTCTTAGTTGTTTTTGTTTGTTGCATCATGGGTGTTGTATTTATATAACTGTTTGATTCAAGCTTTGAAGTTTTTCTTCTATTTTTTTTTAAACAACCATAAATTCTTATCTTTTAATAAATTTAAAGGTTCTATGCATGACAATTTAATACTAAATTGAGACAATTTATATTATCTAGTTATGGACAACAAATGTTATCATAAAAGTCATTAAATTTTTTATTCACTGAATTATTTAACTTAGAACTTCATTGGTTATTTCATACACTAGTATCAACTATAATGGTCATGAGAACATCAATATCCATAATAATGGTGAATAATCTATAAAAATGCACAACAATTGACAACATATAGTGTCCAAAGAGATCTTTGATATGAAGTAGACTATTACATTGAATTAGTTGAATATCTACTGCTCAATTTTGAATCCAATCAATCCCCTACATGAATTCAGAATGAATGTATCATCTACAATAATATATAAGATATGATGATTAGTGATCAACGATGGTAGACTTTGTAGTCTATAACCATGACGTGAAGAGCTACAATGGTTTTTGTTGCTACCATGAGGGGAAAACAATTGCACATTCACTCAATGCCATGCCTTCTCTAATGAAGTCAAATAAATTTTCCCACATCTTTGGATTTTGGTTATTAGCTTTGCATTTAATTCTTGTCTTTGGGAGAGCATGTAGAGGAAACAATTTGGACATTCATAGCATTCAATGCCCAATACTATCTGTTTATTTCATTATGAGAATGGTTATCTTTATGTAATAATGCCAAGGAAGTGTGTAGGGAACTTTCCATAGTAATGGACATCATCATCGGATTGAAACATGGTGATTTGGAGACGATAGCAGGAAAATCTATTTCTATGCATTCTCTCCAACCTTGTAGATTCTCAATTATTTGAACCATATCTATACATTCTCTCTAACCTTGTAGATTATTAATTATTTGAAAATTAATAGCATGGTTTAAATATTTATTGTCCGGTGTTTTTATTATGACATCGGTTATACTATTGACAACAAGGGGACCTTCCACCCTTGTGTCATCCTCATTTCACTAAATTTGTTAGGATGCGAGTGTACTCGAGATATAACATATGAACACCTCACCAACATTCGACAACGACACCCGAGTTGGTCTTACTTAATCTCTATTTAGTCAGTATCATTCCCTTTACAAGTCTGGGGCCTTTCTTCGGTCATTGGCATTGACATCTCATTTTCAATGAAGACATAGACGCTATTGAAACACTCGTCTTTTCTGAAGAAATCCCAGTTGTTGTTTAACTTTGGAAAATGTTGTTGTTGTTTAACTTTGGAAAATACATTGGCCCAACGTGTTGATTCATCATTATGATATGTAACATAATATGATTCATATTTAACATAAAATGATGTTGTTCAACTTTTCCAAATGCATTGGCTCAACGTGTTGATTCAACATTATGATATTTAACATAAAATGATCCATATTTAACATAAAATGATTCAATAGTATGATATTTATCATAAGCTAATGGAGCTCTCCTATTGACATTGCAGCTATAAGAACTAGAGGAATTAGCAGTGAACCAGTTCATGTCATACCTCCACAAATGAACATACAAAACCTTTTCGGTAGGGACATCTCCATTGCAATGGCACTTGTTCGAACTAGTGCAGTGGAGAAATCTATGAGTTAAATATACTATACCATATATAGTTTCAAAGAACTAAATAAATATGACCCAACCTCAAATATTCTTTCTTTATTCCCCATGTGCAAGAAAATAACTATATGGTCAACTATGTATTGCTTAACCATATTGATTATATGATTGATCAGACCATATTAAATTTAAGTTCATGTGTCATAATTAACATAACATGTTTTTATTTAATTTTCAATAATAGCTTTAGAGATTACTTATTTTATGTCATCCAATTGTAACATCTCTCGGAGTTGTTTTTTATTGACAAATGAAGTTTTTCTTTCATTTGTATTGTGATTTTTTATTTACAATTAAAAAATGAAGTTCTAAACATGAAAAACATTTTGTATTTATTGTGTAGGGATATGAGGCTACTTGCGGAGATGAATAGGGGGGTAATCAAATGTTGATGATTTAATAGATGTTAATATTGATGAGATCCATGAATATTAAAGATGTTTCATATGACACTATTATTGGTTGTATCCATGACTTATGAGAAATGATTATATATGCTCCCCACACTTGTGGATGACAAACTTGGTAAAGCGATTGACATAGATAATATGCCTAACCCAAGGAGATTCAAACCGTAAACTCGTTAGCACAAGACTAGCTAAAAACCTGACAATATTGGCAACAACTGGTTGATTTAACCCCTTGGATCTATTAATGAAAGGTGAGGATTTTTTCACTGGTGGGGAAGTTTAAATTCTCTTGAGGGATTTTCTTGGAGCCATCATGTCACATTGTGGTACTAGTCAAATGTGTGGTTTCACCCAAAGAGTGTGTATTAAATGATATCATGACCCATGCACATATAAGTGTTTTAAAGGCCACTCCCATATTCTTCAAATTTTAAGAGTTGTTGGGTGCCAGTTTGATTCTCTTTTTACCAAGCCATCCAACCTTATTTTTTTATCAAAACCTTTCCTATTTTTACCATTTCCACTAGCATAATGGAATAATATGTATATTAAACGTAAAAAGTTGTTCTTGATTGAAAATTCCCGATTTTGGTTTTTAAACACAGTCAAAAGCCATTTTACTCATTAGATTACCATCATTTTAGATATTTTAGGTCTTCAACATATGAGGCGTCCAATGCTAGCATGAATATGCTCCAACAAAGTCAAAGAGAACACCTGGTAGTTGTTGGTACATATCCTAGGGTGTTGATATGTCTAATTTTCCTATATTCTATCGGGTTGCCACCTCAAAGTCAAGTATTTGCTCAAATACAAAAGAAGTCAAAAGAATCTGTGGGAAATCATGGAAGGGCCTATAATCTTGTTCAAAAATCCTAGGGATCGAAGTTGAAGGGATTTGAGTCGATTTCCCAATCAAGCAAATCAATGAACAAATTCAACAATCATAGGTCCTCTATCTTATAGGATTAGTATGAAATATTTTTGTAACCTATTTAACAAAAGAGGAATCAAATATTATCCTAGAGATATTTTGATTTAATGATGTAATATTCTGTAAAGAAAACAACGAGGGAATGTAATCATGAGTGAGAATTTTGAAATTTCTCTTGCAAAGTATTCTTGTAAATTTTAATAGAAATTGAATATAAGACATAATTTCATGATCCATTTATGGTATTAAGGTTTTTTTAGACTTTTGAGTTTTATCAAGCAACATATCCCAGGAGGGCCCCCTGATATGTGTTGTATTTTTGTTCAATTATTTCAGTAAGATTAACTCATGTTTAAAAAAATATTCTTGTTTTTACTATTCCTATAATTGGAAACCATACTCTGTAATTTCTCGCATACACAGAGAACTCCTATAACATTTTGTAATTGCAATAAATTATGTACACACAGAAAATTCCAATAATTGTAACGAATTGCAAGAAATTCATTGTACAGAGTAATTTCTTGTAATTATCTGAAATTGAAGGAAATGTTGTAATTTTTTAAATACACATAATTTTTGAATTTGACAATCATATAGGTAACTTTCATTTGAAGAAGTGAGATAGATTAAGTTATCATTCCTTCCAAAGCATTTTCTTTCTTGTATTTTTCATTGAAGGTTAGAATCAAACAATGACTCATAACTGAAGGTGGTTCACTCGACTCTACACTATTTGACTTAAATAGAGTATGAGTACAGATCTACATTGAGTGTTTGCATCTGAACTAGTAGTTCAACCAATTGAAGGTTAAATAAGTCCCTTTAGTGATGAGAATAAATCTCAGCCCTGAGTCATATTCTAAACTTTCTTGCTTTAAGTTTGCAATAGATTTACATTTCACAGGAATCTTAAGTGACTACCAAGCTAATTCTGCATACATAGTGTTGACACCTCATAAGTTTACTTACCTTGGTTTGATATAAAATGATTCACAATTTAGTTAATTAAACTACAACTAAAATACCTGACAAGATCCCCAAGGGTTAGCTCAATAAGTGGAACCAACAACCCAAGGCAATATTCAATGAAGAGGCCATAGGTCATAGGTTTAAATCTGGTGAAGTCCCATGGGGATTGGAAGAGGCTAGAGGGGGGTTGGGGGGGAGGAATGATGCAATAATTTGTGTAAAGGCTATCCTTGGAGGTAATAGGTTTGGGAATGCAACTAAGAGTGTATTTATCAAGGGTACAGTTGGGGGAATGCACTAAAGGAAATAGATTAACATTAGATTCGATTTGGCTCAATGCTAGATCTAGACCCACATTCAATTCATCTTCTATAAAAATGATTCAACTTTTCCCTTTTCCCCCACCATATTCCCCTTAAATACATTATTTTCTCCATTGAATCGATTGCGCATCATCTTCCAACCCCTGAAGCTAAAGACATTTGGCTAGAGTGTGGTATGATTCTTCATCTTTTGAAACTTACTAAACCAATTCTTTCAAAAGAATAATATGATTCATATATCACTATAATGATAACCCCATCCAATAAATGAAACACGATGGTCATTATGAATACTTTTGACTATGAATCTAAACTCCAAGTCCTTCTCTCATCTTCTTTGTATAAACATGTTTCCAAGAACCCAGTCAACGTCATAACTAGCTTAGTCACTAAATCCATCAAATCTTCTTCTATGGACCCTTCGGTTCAAAAATGTCTTATTCCTCATAACCCTAAAAACCCAAGAATCTATGGGCAACCCAAAATTCAAAAAAAAAAAACATCCTTTTTAGATATATAGTGAGTGCTATAAGAGTTCCCACTTATGCCTTAGCTCACTTTCTTTATGATAAATGTCAATCATTTATTGGAAAAAATCCCTCATTTATTAAAGATTCTTCTGATTTTATTCAAAAAACTCAGGATATTCACCTTGATGAACATGGCATCATGGTTAGTTTTGATGTTGTCTCTTTATTCACCAAAATTTATATTCTTGAAGCTATTGAACTTGTTTCTAAACTAGTTGACCTTGAAACCCTTCACCTTATTGAAATCTACCTTACCTCCACTTTATTCACCTTTGAAGGAATATGCTATGAGAAAATAGAAGGTATAACCATGGGGTCATCCTTATCCCTAGTGGTTACCAATATTTTTATGGAACATTTTGAGGCTTTATCCTTAAATTGCTTTCATCTAAAGCCCAAATATTGGTTTTGATTTGTTGATGATACTTTCGTCATTTAGTCTCACAACCTTCCCTCATTGAAATCTATCTTTGACCATGTTAACAACATTTCCCCCCATATCCAATTTACTATGGAAATCCAACTCTCTTCCCTTCCTATATGCTCTCATTTACCATCAACTTGATGGCATCCTCATCCACCAAGTTTATAGGAAGAAGACACACCGACGGATACCTTCATGCCCATTCTCACCATCAGCCCAAAAATATGTCGTTCTTAAAATGTTGGTAACTCAAGACATTCAAATCTCTGCTCCCCATCTCCTTGAAAAATAAAAATTCCACCTTAATAAGGCCCTTGTTTCCAATGGTTACTCAGACACTCAAATCAATAAATCTTTCCGCTCATCCCTCCATTATAAATCCAAAAATTCCCCTCCCTCCTCCCCACCTCTAGCTCTAATTTCTCTTCCGTACATCCAAGGCATTTGAGATCACATTTCCAAGATCTCGACTAAAAATAATATCAAAAAAAAATTTAAACCCCATAAAACCCTTAAAATTTTATTTGGAATTTCTAAGGATAAATATGATCCTATGCTTGGACAAGGAGTTTACCAAATTCCATGCTCGCGTGACAAATCATACATAGTCCAAACTAGAAGATATTTCAAATCTGATATCAAGGAGAATACAAGTGACACACTCCACAACCAAATCTCTAAGTTAGTTATCTCCAAACACTCACATAATTCTAAACACCTCATTTGCTTTGACCAAACCAAAATTATTTCCTCAAACTCTATCATTCCTCTCGTATCATTCAAGAAGCATTGGAAATTGAAAAACACCCTAATAATTTTAATCATGAAGATGGCTATAAACTTAGCCAATATTGGAAGCCCGCTATCCATCATCTTGTTCAATAATCCATTTACATATTTTCCTCTAGGAAGGAAATCACCCTACCCTAGGAAGGACATCACCCTACCCTAGGAAGGAAATCTTACATTTACCTTTGCACATCAGAGGGATAGAAAGGAAATCGTAAAAGGAAAACAAAGGATGATAACTAGTGCCCTTAGAGCTAGGACGACCCACAACAAGGGTAAATAATAATCTTTATTTCCTTTGACATCCAATGTCTAGGATCTCCCCATAAAAAGGAGCTCTTGATTACACATTGCATTTCCATAAGCCAAACATGTTAATGATGTAAGAAACTATGTTGGAAGGTGATAAGACAAGGATAATATTATCTCCCATTCTAAAATGGTGAAATTTTGTTTTTTCTGATGCAAAGGGAAAGTTTGGAGGGTTGGTGGTGAGCTAGAATCAATGTGTCAACCTACAAATTTCTAGTATCCATAGCTAGGAAATTTTGATACAATCGATTTCCTTGGAAATTGGGAAAATTGTTTCTCTTCTAAATATCCACGGGCCCTATAATAATAGGAGGGAATATTGGGATGATTTATTTGGTTTACGTTTTTTGAGAAATGATAATGTGGTTGTTATAGGTGACTTGAAATTCATTCTTCATCGAGGGGGATTTTGGGGAGAAGTTGGTAGAATAAATTAGTTAGCGTATTTTCCACTGCATAAGATAGAAGAATTCAATCTAGTTGACCCTGAGTTGATTGAGTTGGATCCCACTTAGAGGAATTATAAATCAAGTATGGAAGGAATACACAAGAGATTAATTGTTTTTTAATCTTTTAAACCCACATTGAAAGCTCTAATAAACTAAGGCCTTGTATTGGAGGAGGCAACACTTTTGATTGTGTACAATTTTTTCTTTAGATGGAAAAGATTATGAGAAGAATGTAGGACCCTTCAAGTTCAATGTTTTTTTGTCAAAAGATGATGAGTTTATTGGGGTAATTATAAAATAATGGAGTTTGTTTGATCTAGGTAGCAAAGATTCAATGATTTTTTAGTTTGGTAAAAATCTATAGAGTGTTAGCAAGGAAACTATATTTTGTAAAACAAAAATATTGAAACTCTCAATAGGACATTCAAGAAGTGGAGGGTTAACCCATTGATATTTTTCCTCAAAATATTGATGGTATTTTCTTAGCAAAGGACATGGAGACTTTGAAAATCTTGGAGGATAGGAAGATGAATTATTTTCCTTGGAAGAGACCAGATGGAGGCAGAAGAGTAGGACAATTTTTCTTGCTCAATGCTTTTTAAAAAATCATGATAAAGGTAGGAAACATGTTTATACCATTTGGGAAATTCTGAGAGAATATGGGAGTAGGAAAACTACCTTTCAAGATATTCCAGTTGAAGGGGTAAATTATTTTATCTATTTGTATAGAAGCCAAAAAGGGAAAACATTGCTAAGATCCTCAAAATATCTAAACACTTTCCAAGATTCAATGAGAATTATCTAAACCAGGATCTCATGGTTAAAGTATCTAAGAAGGAACTAAAAGAGGTTATTTTCTCTTTGCACAAGGACAAGAGTACCAACCTCGATGGTTAGACAATAGACTTCTTTCAAAAGATTTATGATTTTTTGGAGAAGGATATTTTAGTAGTTGTTGAAGAATCAAGAAGCATGAGAAAAGCATTAGGAACTCTTAATTGTACTTTCTTAACCATAATACCTAACAAAGGTTCCCTTGAACCTTTTGGAGATTTTAGGCCCATCTTAGTATGTCACACAATATACAATATCATCTCAAAAGTAATAGCAAGAAGACAAAAGCCAGTCCTTTCTGATTTTCTTTCTCCTGAACAATTTAGTTTTTTATCAAATAGGCAAATACATGATGTTGTTGGAGTAGCCCAAGAGGGACTATATTCAATCAAAGTGAAAAGGTTGGTTGCTATGGAAATCAAGCTTGATTTTTCAACAACAAATGATAGATTCAATTGGATGTATTTGAGACTTATCCTTATTCATGTGGGCTTTTATCTTCCTTTTGTGAAATAGGTTGAGGGTTTCTTAAATTCATCTTCTTTCTTAATTTTGGTGAATGTGTTGGCCTCTCATTGCTTTAGATCCTTTGGGGATTTGAGGAAACAATGCCCATTATCACCTCCATTGTTCCTCATTGTGGATGAATATGTTAGTGGGTTTCTCATGACTTTAAGAAGGAATGGAAGGATAAAATCATTTAGCTTGGGGAGGGACCTCTCAGTGACAAGCCTACTCCTTGTAGATGGTGTTTCCTAGTTTGGAAATGGTTCAAGAATATAATTCATAGAACTTAGAGAAATACTTAATTTACAAAAGTATTTATTTTCATGGTTTAACACCAAGGTTAGAAACTTGAATTAAATGAGTTGCTTCATTTTCAAGATGTGGACTTCAATAAGGGTATGAAGTGTTTAGGCATTGTTCTTAAGCCTAATGACTATGGCTTCTAGGCCTGGATTTGGATTTATAAGAAGATTGAGAAGAGATCATCACGATGGTGTACTTGTTGGATCTCATTGGGTGGAAGATTGACATTAATCAAATCAATCTTAGAGGCTATACTAATGTATTTCCATTCCATGGCTTATATTCCAATTGAAGTATTGTAAAAAATCAAGGGAAAACTTATCAATTTTTTGTGGAAGGGGAAGAAGGAAAATGAGGCAATTCCTTCAGTCAAATGGAAAAAAATTACTAAAAATGAGGCCCTCAAAGTGTGGGGACTGAAAAACATTCACTAATTTGGGAAAGCACTTGCATAGAAGAGATTATGAGGATAAGGCTTATGGAAATAGGTAATGGAATTCAAATATATTGACCTTCTTCATGTGGAATACTGGATTATATTTCCTAATAAAACTACAACCAATGCTTTGATCGTATCAAAAACTTTGGTTTTATCTTTTCCTGTTGTCGGGAATTTCCTATGTTAGAATGTTGGTCATGGGATGTAACAGCCTCCTCGTTACGACAACAACTCTGATAACAGGTGCAAAATTTTTTTGTTTTTAAAAGTGTGTGCGTGCATGTAAAAAGGAAACAGACACTTGACTCTATGTCGCCACCCGACGACTAACAAGACGCAACCACGATGATCACAACAAGAAGACATAAGGCGCACAACAAGTAACTGCAAGCATTAAACGACATACTATGTTATGTACAGTACGAACACAGATGGAAGAACCCATAGTAGTAGATTTTACTATTTCTGCACAGGAAAGCAGGGTGTTTAATCTTAGTTCTTTGCTCCAGAGAGAGAGAATGTCAGATAGGCTCCTGGCCGACTGCTCAGGCAAAAACTAGTAATCTCTGTCAGGAGGTCACAGTGGTGGGAACTCTGCCTTTAAAGAGCCTGAGACTATTGATACAACCTTAGAGGTGTGTCGCAAGAGTGGAAACCATGCCTTTAAAGGGCTCGAGACTCTTGATACGGCACTGGATTCTTTACACAGAAAATAATCACACACATAGCCTTATATACAGAGCGACTAGCTTTATCAGATCGAAGAGTCTGATATCATACAACTATGAGTTTGGACAATTCCAACTATAGTAATAACCCTGAAATTAATTAACAATCTCAATACATCCTATATGTTACATATACCATACAATTACAATAATATTATCCACAACAACATCACATTTTATATTGTCATAACCTTTAGCATTAACATTAAACGTTTCAGTACATAATCATTACCTTAAAACAAATACATTAACATTAACCTTACCCTAAGCTTTAACATGAAGCATTAAATTACGTTAATCCTTCCATTGCGTGCAAGTCTCATTCATCAGGCAACATRTCATTCAATACTTAAATATTCATGGGCGCCAGATTAAGTAAGTTTTAAGCCATCATTAGAAAAATCTAGATAAAAACTAAATATCTAGAGCCACCATCTACTACATGAATCCTCAATGCGTAAAAACCAAAATCTATGTCAATCATTCACTACATACTAACCATTTCTCAAGAAGTGATAACTAACACCATCGATATTGCATCCATAATGCCATAAGGTGCCATCTAAATCAACCCTAATATACATTTAATAGCCAGAAATTTAGAACCAATAATTAATGCAATGATCGRCAGTTGCTTGTTAGGAAAGTTAACTTAATGGTAAGTTGCCTTTATTAAATTAAAATGGATTGCCATTTTTTTATACTAAGGAAATAAAATTGTTGCTTCCATGAAACATTTACTAAACACTGGATTGTTTTTACTGAGATAAGGTAGATTGCTATTTTTGAATACTATTAAAATAAGGTAATTTACTGTTATGAAATGTTAACCATATAAGGTAGATTTCCTTTATGAAAATAAAGTAGATTGTTGTTTTAAATACTAAAAAAAATGAAGTAGTTGGTGTATGAAATATTAACTAAAATAAGTAAATTGCTTGATTAGAATAAAGCAGATTGTTGTTCTTAAATACTAGCAAAATAACGTAATTTGCTATATTTAACCAAAATAAAGTAAATGCTATTGCTATTGTTGCTAATATTAAAT
>ML781806.1:613900-642354 GCA_009831015.1 Picea engelmannii
TGAAGTGGCATCATCGTCATCATCTTCAGGAAGAAGTTGAAGTGGCATCATCATCATCAACTTCAACAAGAAGCTAAAGTGGCATCATCCTCATCAACTGCATCAACATGGATTAGTATAACACTAATACATCATCATAATCAATAACAACACAAGGCTGATACAACATCAAAAACAGCAATATCACAACACAAAGGTTGGAGCATCATCAACAACAACAACATCACAACACGAAGGCCGGAGCATCATCAACATCAACATCAACACTAGCCTAATAATCTTCATCACGATGCTGGCATCACATCACGAAGTTGGCTACACAATATCATCAACACGAAGTTGGCATCACAACACGAGGCTGACACATCATCACAACATGAGGTTGGCACATCATCAGAGCATGAGGTTGGCATGTCATCAATACGAGGTTGGAATCACAACACTTAAGCTGGCACATCATCACAACACGAGGCTGGCACATCATCACAGCACAAGGTTGGCATATCATCATCATGAAGCTGGCATCAAAACATTAGGCTGGCACATCATCACAACAATTAAGCTAGCATCACAACACTAGGTTGGCACATCATCACAACAATTAAGCTGGCACATCAACACAACAATTAAGATGGAACATCAACACAACAATTAAGCTGGCACATCAACACTACTCCCCCTTTTGAGGGAGGTCCTTTCGGACTATACCAAGCTTATCTCGAAAGTGCTCAAACTTTACACGAGATAGAGGCTTGGTCAACACATCAGCAACCTGCCCATTTGTGCTAACATATTGGATTTTTATGGCTCCTCTCTGCAACATATCACGAATGAAGAGATATTGGATCTCTATGTGCTTCGACTCATCATGGAATGCAAGATTCTCGATCATCTTTATACAACTCTGGTTATCACATAGGATCATGGTGGCTTCCATCTCGAGATCAAATAGATCTATCAACAACATCTGAATCCATATGGATTCACAACTGGCGGAACATGCAACAATGTATTCCACTTCTGTCATGCTCGGAGCAATTCTGAATTGCTCCCTACTATGCCATGAAGTCATGGCTAACCTCAGACTAGAACAACATCTTAAAGTGCTCTTTCTATCAGAAATACTTCCAGCTGAATCAATGTAACCACTCAGTCTGAATTCATGATCTTTAGTATAATAGAAACCAAAATCCAACGTACCCTTAAGGTATCTCGTCATATGTTTTGCAGAAACAATGTGAGCACGTCTGGGTTCTACCAGATACTGACTCAAGGAAAAACATGTATCTAGCCTGGTATTCGCCAGATACATCACTGAACCAATAATTTGTCTGTTCAGGGTAGCATCAACCAATTTTGACGAGGTATCTACCAAGAGCTTCAACTTTGTTTCCATGGGTGTGTTATGGATTTACATTTCAACATGTCAAACCTCTTCATTTTAACTGCATACTTACCTTGGTTAAGGAAAATCTTCTCTGTGCTCTGCCAAAGTTCAAGACATAAGAGATAATGCATTTATATCTTTCGTCAAACTCTGTAGCGAGCTTCCTCTGCAATGAGATTTTGTCAAGAATACATCACCTACATATAGTAGTAACATCATTGGCTCATCATTCATAACCTTGAGATAAAGGTTAGAATCAACTTTACTCTTTGGTAAATCCCAAGCTCTTCAGGAGACTGTAAATCAAGCTTCTAGGAGCTTGCTTTAATATGTACAGAGATTCCTTCAACCTACAGATCTGAGTCTTTTTATCTTCAATATTCAAACCAAATTTTCACGTTTACATTGTACCAATCAGGTACACTTGCTCAGTTGCAACTCAATCTGCACAAACATGTGCTAGCTCTATGCGCTTTCTACAAGGCACTATCTGTCTCACTATTTGGGAGTATGTCCTCTACTCTCTCTGCAACTTTTCCTTCTGGAATCTGGGACTCTTCACCTGCAGCTGCTCTGAGGCTGAGAATGATTGCTTCATCCTTATTGTGGTTGCTAAAATCTGAGAGTAACTCCTCTTATTCTATCACGACAACAACTTCATCTGAAACATAGAGTGGTTGAATAACTGATACTGAAGCTAGCTCTTCTTCTTTCATGGAGGTAACTTTATCTTTCATTGTAGTCATGTCTCCATGACCCAACTAATGTAATGCAACAAATGCCACTCGATTTTAAATATGGGGATTGATCTCGCTGCATCTCACACTATATATGAATCATGGTTGTTCTGGTTGTCTTCATAAATAATGGAACTATTTCTTCAATAACTAGAGTAACTGTCTCGTCATATTCTTCTCCCTCTTGTTGGGAGAATCCTCTGGACACACATCAGGCTTTGTACATCTGCAACATGCTTGATCTGTATAGATCAATCTTGGATGTCAATACTGACTTCTCTTCTAGTCTCACGGAAGAATCCATATCCTAGTCTTTCTGACTGGCTTTCTTCTCTGTTACTGAAACAAGGGAATCTTCCTAAGAGATTTCATATCTCCTAGAAGTTTCTGAAGCTATGATCTAGTATTCTCATGACATCTGTCTCCTAGTCCTGGAAGTTGTCTCTTCATCTCATCCTTTCTAAGATCAAGCTTACTCTCGATTTCTTCTGAGTCTACAAGGACTTCATCATCTCTTAAAGGGTATACTTGTTGAATACCAAGTCTAAATATGAAATACCAAGTCAGGATTCAAACGAGTTATGCTTCTCGTCAAGGTGACTTCATTAACCTTTGAACAAATCTGCTATGAGTTCTCGTTCTAATGTTCGGTCATCTTTGGAGCCTTATGCTCCTTTCAATCAATCTTCATGTGAGATACTTTGAATCTCAAAAGATAGCTTCTTCTCCATTTTCTTTGGTACATGAATGTATATGGTCATGTATAGTCTGCTTCATATCTCATCTAATATGTTTCCTTCTGCAACCTTCACTATAGCTTCCTCAAGGTTATCACCTATGACCTGAACAAGGTCAACAAAACAATAAGCAAGAATAATACTCTTTTGATAATAGTACATAAAACAAAGACATGAATAATCATCATAGTAGCTCCTTTAGAGATATCACTTGTGACTTTTCTGAAGCAAAGATCAAAAGTAAGAAATACAATATGAAATGAGGTCAACACTCTTCTAGTGTTGTGATCAAACATTCCTTCATTGTAACCTGGAATCAACACAAGAAGTTTCTCCTAGAGGAGATGTTAGTTGTATCTGTTAAATTAAGCATTTATCTCAATATTCCCACATGCTACCAAGTATAATGCTCTTCAAAGACTCATATCTCAACTATAGTGTTTACTTGTAAAGGGGTAGTTATCAACTTGTCATGTGCAACCTTGAATCTTATCAACTTTATTAATCAAACCTGGAACCTGGAACCTGGTGTCTTGTCCTCGAGAATGAGAGTGTTTCTTTTCTTCCAAGTCTCCTTCACTCAAGATGACAGGTGCTTTTTTCAACCTGTCTTTTGTACTAGGACAATATGTTATCTTGACAGAAGGTTGGGTTAGATAATAAACTCTATGATCTTAACATTAATCAATCTAATACTTTGACTTAGATTTTGATCAAAGGTTAGTATGATGGTCATAGCTTCAACATGAAACCTAGATCAAAATAATGTCATAACAAATAGATTCATATTTAGAATGATCAAACCTGGGTTGCATTATTCCTCTGAATTTGTTGGATCTTGAGATCCTTCTGGATATATGGAAAGAGATCCCTTCTCCTGCAAATACCTTTTAAAGCTTAACAATCTAAACATGTGTGGGTACATACCTCAGATAGCATTTGCAAGTAGTGGCACCATCTGGTAGCAGCGGTAATAATTACCAACTCTTAAAAACTTCAAGGGTGGCTACAACTGGTACTATGGCTGATACTTCAACTAATACTACAACTGCAATTGATACTGCAACTGCAACTTAGGGTTTTATGATGAAACCCTAATTTTTCAAACTTCAAATTTTGAAATTCTGATCCAGGGGATAGATGCGCTGAGCTGAGGTGAGTAAGCTGGTGCAGTCAGATTTCTGAAAATCCAAATTTTACCCCCTCAAACTTGACCAACGGATTTCTTGACTGGTGCTTCTGGTTTTATGGTACTTCTGGTACTTCTGGTACTTCTGGTTTTATGGTACCGGTGAAAACTAGGGTTTCACTTTCTGGGAGATCAACCAACTAAAAAGGTTCGTTGAAGGTGCCAAAGAATTCCTTGGGTTAGGGTGCACTTTTCTAGATGATTTTGAGGCTGAAAATCTTCTTTAATAAAAAGCCCTAATTTCCATGTACGACAACAATGACGTTTTTCTTCTTCTTGTGAAAGATACTCTCTTCAGCTTAGCTTTGATACCATGTTAAGTTTTAATCTATTATTAGGTTTCTTTTCAATTCACTAGATAACCATAGCATAGATAAGATCACTGAGAAATACACAATCACAAGAGACACATCATTTATCTTGGGAAACCCTCATGGGGGAGCAAACCCAACAAAAACTTCCTTAATATAGATAGCCAATACAATGCCAAGAGAATAAACCAAACAATACAGAAATTCCTCTCCCAAGTATGCGCCTCTCTCTCTTCCTTCTTCTCCAATTGCAGCTTCAAACTTGTGCTCTGGTGAACAAGTGAGTGAGTGAACAAATGAGGCGCTAGCCTCTCTTATTTATACAATCTGGCAGGTGTTGAAATGAGGTGTCTTTTCACTAGCAGGGTCGACTTCTCATTTTGGGTGGTTATAACCACTTTAATATATTATGGGGGGCGACTTCACATTTAGCATATTACAATTAGGGTTTGACCAATCTACAAAAGGGGATTTGATCATTTACAATGCTCGACATGATGAATCCACAAAAGGGGGATTGATATAATGAATAATACATCAATAATAAAATAGAATACTCTTTGCAATTACAATATTTCAACATGTCTCTCTTGCAACTATGATCTTTTCTCTTGCTTGGGTTTCCTACTACGCAATTCCCTTAGTCGTCTCTGTAGTAATATGGTCCTTCAAATTTTATGCACTTTCTTGTATTATCTGCTTGGCCATGCTCTGCACAACTGCTACTTCTGTTGTTACCTTGTAGGATTCTTCCTACAATGTTTCAATCTGTTGTGCCAGAGCCTGCTGTTGCGCCCTCATCTGGTTCATCTATGAATACAATTTCCTATTCTCTTCCATTGCTTCCATCATCTCTACTAGTGGTAATGTACTCGATACTTCTTTGAACTTCTGCGCCTTGTCTTACGTAGCTTGTATCTTCTGCTCAATTTACTACAATTCCATGTCTTTTGTCAACTGCGTCTAGACTCCCATGCTTTATTTGTATAACTTGGTGCACTCTACTTCCAGACTTTTGATGTTCTCCATTGTTGTTGTCACTGTCTTTTTCCTTTGCTCCCTTTCCTTTGGTGGATTTTTTGGTATCTGGCGTGCTTCCAAATCCGTAATCTTTGTGCGGAAGCCCTGAATGGATTCACTTATCTCTATCACTTGTTCTTTTAACAGGGTGTATTCCTCCATAGGAATTTATGGAATAATATTGTAAATCCCCTGGACTGCCTATTTCACTCTCTATGTCCATTGTGCGGCCTCCTCTTTCTCTAGCCTAAGTTGATCATATCCTAATTGCAGAACATCCTTATCGGTGACTACCTTTGTCAACTCCATAGACATCGACATCGCGTGTAATTGTATTTATTGCATCACGCTCGTTTGTAAACCATGTAACACTTCTACCGACAACTGAGATAACACCAAGTCAATATGACAAAGTGCCTTTATATGCTACTATAACTTTGTTGTAGGGAAATCTAAATCTCTTGTTGCTATTTTCATCGCCCGTCGCTCTCCTGATGTGGTATATGGGTGAGATTCCATCTGTTGCGCCTCTATTGTGTTTGTCGTGCTTTCCATCTACTCATGTTCGCCTATTTAGACTTGCGCATTTCTAGTTGTCTCCAAAATTTGTCACAGTGTAGCAATATGCACTTTCACGTCCAAGTGCCTTTCTTCTTGCTTCTGTGTCACTCGCTCAGAAGCTTCCTCGGTCACCTATTTCAGTTAATCCACAATATTTTCTAAGTTGTCCTCTGACAAGGCCTGGGTGGCCACTTGCTTGATTGTTTTCCTCTTCTTTCGTTTCAATATTGATCTTTCTGTATCCAGTTCATGTCGCTTCTCAACTTGGCCCAGTATTGTCTTATGTGTTTCTCCTGTGCTATTTCCTTCCCCTTCTTGTTCTTCTTCTTCTTCATCATCATCTCTTATTTCCTCTATTTCTAGTTGTCATGTCTCTGGTTACTCTGTTTCTGGTACTAGGGTTTTCCATTCGTCCTCCCAGTCGTCTATGATCTATCCCATGTCAACCTATGTCAAATTGTATATGCACATTAGCCAATGTTGCTATAGGTCCTTCTTGGCCCGAATGTACATATGATGTCTTCCACCTTTTAAGTGTGCAGTCCCTTTATATGCTTCTTCTACCTGTGGTAGTATGCGCGGTGTATTCTGGATACTCATCTGAATTACTTCCTTGTATACATAAAACACAATGTTTTTATCTATATGCCTTTCCTTGTGCGTTGTATGCCACAATTTTACATATCTCGTTGCTAAACAGGGATTCTTCGCAGCTCCCAAAAATTGTGTGTCCTCTGCCTCCCTCCAAGCCACTAATGCTATTAGTATTTACAACCAAGCATAATGAAATTAAATACCTTTGTCTTGAGCTTCCCTGCAATGTATCAAGAACTGGTTCAATAGGAACATTTTCAAACTCATTTGAACTCCTGTGACACACTTCTCGGCTACCGCTATCACACCTACTAGCACATAATCCTTGTGACATTTCCTCAGTAAATTGCATTCCAGCATCTACGTCGTGAACAAAACTGTATCATCGTTGATGCTTGCAACATCTAGATCGTGTGCACCTCTGAATGTGTCATACTTGTCCCTCATTCTTGCTGCCAATACTTTATCCTTTGTCTTGTCTGTGAATAATAATGATGGGTCTTACCCTTTTGATGGAAACCCAGTTATTCACGTAATCAACTCTGTGTCTATGGATACCAGTCTATCTAACTATAGAAATCCTCTATGTACACAACTCAGTAATAACTTGACAAAAATATTTATCTTCGCGCTCCTGCCAAAATACAGAATATAAAAAATATTCAGAATACCTATCTTTTCCAGCCCTATCACCCATTCTTGTGGCTCTACTATGATTGCTTGTGAATTCAAGGTGAGTCTTACGCTTCTATACTTGTACAGATCCAATTTTGAAAACTTCTTCATATATGTCAAGTCGTGGTTTTCATACCTCAATATTCCTATTGCGCTGAGCATATCATCCTCAACAATCACACCTGGTGGAATTTCTGGCTCGACAAGTTCATACTTTCACTCTTTCTCTAACTTCACCTTCTTTGTTGTCGACTTCCTTGGTGGTATATAATCCCTTAGATAGTTAACCGGGGTTGAGCCTAACACTGATGCTCCTGGTGTTTCCTTGGTCATAGGTATCGATGTTTGCCTGGCGCGTTGTTTCATCAGTTGTGACGAAGCTTCTCCTATCTTTGGTCGCACCATTTTTCTCTGCAACTCCTCTCTTGGTAACTAACTTCTTTGTCTCTGTCTTTGTTCACTTAGCTCTTTTCTCTTATTGCTCTCTATGAAAACTCAAATGGAAATAACTTCTTTCCGTCAACCCTTCAACTGCTTTTATCACTTGTAGGCAGTTGTTTCTGTTCTTCATGCCCAAACCTATAGTCTAATACAACTTGTACTTCACATTCAATCCTTTCCATACTCTGCAATAAATTCAGCTTATTCTTCAGATCATGGTTGAGATCTTTCCAGTCTGTCACGGTCTCATCATTTGTCTCCATTTATGGCTATGTGTCTCCACTACTTTGGTCATTATGATAGCTATTTAATGTGTTTCCCACCCTCTACACATATATATGTCGCACTTCAATCTTCCTTCCTGTGCATAGTTCCTTCCTCTTTCCACATCTCTACAACACTTTTTGGATTTATCTCCTTAGTCATTTCTCCTTATGCATCATGTCATCCTTCAAAAAAAATTTGTTGATTTTCTTCTTTTTGTCTTTATATTCTATAATACACTATAATACAAGTATTATGGTACACATATTGCGTGCTTCGACTAGTGCATGGAAGTATGGTTGTCCTTGTACTTCATCTGACTATCGTTAACCAGACCGTCCACAACTTCTCCATTTAGTTTCTCCAATAGAAAAACACCTGCATCTATCACAAATCTGATCACGTATGGACCCAACCAATGCATCTGAAGCTTCCCAAGGCGTTGCAAAAACTTGTTGTCATAAAGTAAAACTAAGTCTCATGTCTGAAACTTATTTTGTTTAATTTTCCTGTCATGCCATGTTGTCTCTCACACTTTCTAAACTTGTTGATGGAAACCTGCGACAAACCAGTCCTCTTCCATCTCTACTAGCTCTAACAATCTCTTCTCTACTACGCCAAACTTTGTAAGCTCTGTCAACGCAACAATGCACAGACTCGGTACTATGAATTCCATAGGCATAAAAACTTCTTGACCATACACTAGTCTGAATGGGGTCTGTCCTATCAACTTCTTACTTGTAGTCCTATACGCCCATAATATTGTTGGATTATTCAGGTCTCAGTTGTCTCGAATTACATTACACACCTTCGCCAGTGCATGTTCTAGTATCTTATTGAATGCTTCCAATGTTCCATTTTCTTGAGGATGATACGAGGTGCTCTTCTGATGATGAATCTGGAACTCCTTTGTCAACATTGCAATCATCTTATTCGGAAAATGATTTCCCTGATCATTCACAAGTATTTTGGGACATCAAAATCTCGTCACTATGTTTTCAAACAAAAATCGTGCAACAGTGTCTGCACTGCAATCTCATACTAGTTCTGCTTCATCCCATCTGGTCAAATAATATGTCACAGTAATGATGTATCTAGCTCTTGATCTCTTCGTTGGTGGTTAATCGGTCAAACAACGTCCACTTCCCATTTATCAAAATCTTGTAATGTCACTTGTGGTACTAAGGGAATCTCCTCTCTCCTAGAAGTCTTCCCAAGTTTTTGGCAAACATCACAAGTCTTATGAAATTCCTTTGCATCTTTCTGAAGGGTAGGCCACCATAATATTCCACACAAAATATTCTGAGTTGTTGATTTTCCTGCGTAATGACCTCCTGTAACCCCTTCATGTGCCTCTGACACTATCATATTTATTTTGTGTTCTAATACACATCGTCGCAGAATACCATATGCGCCTAACTTGTATAAATTTATTGTTATAAGTTGATAGTCTAAACCCTTCACTACTAACTGCTTCTTTTGCACAACTGTAAACTCGGGTGGGGTTACCCCTATACTCAAGAATTGAATTATGTCTACAAAATAGTCATCAACCATTTGTACTAAAAATAAGTGTGTGTCTGGTAACTTGGCATCCAAGTTGTCTACCTCTTCTCCTAATAGTATGCAAGATAAGTGATCCGGTCCTGAATTAAATTTCCGTGGTTTCACAATTACCTCAAATTCATATTCTTGAAACAATAATATCCATCTGCATATTCTCCCTCCCAACACTGGCTTATTGACCAAATATCTTAGTGCAGAATGGTCTGTATACATCTTAAAGTGTGAACCTAACAAGTAATTTCTGAACTTCTGCAATGCATACACCATTGTTATTCCTTCACGTTCTGGCATAGTATAGTTATGTTATGTAGTTTACAACTTCTTGCTTGCAAAGGAAATGAGATGATCTATGTCTCCTTCTCTAGGCAGAGCTAACACTGCGCCTAAATCTACATATAATGCATCTACATGAACATGAAACTCCTTCTTCTAATCTAGAAATATCAAGATCGGTGTGGTAACCAATTTCTACTTCAAAGCGTCTAAACCTTCCTAACATTCCTCACTCCATTGAAACTTATTCTCCTTCTTTAGAAATCTTTCCATCAAAACTGTAATATGTGCATATACTTTAATGAAATTCATGTAGTACCTTGTATGTCCCAACGTTGCTCGTAACTATCGTACTGAAGTTGGCGGTGGTAAATCAACAATCACAACAATCTTCATGGGATCCACCAACAATCCTTGTTTACACACTACGTGGCCCAGTAAGATACCAAATGACGCACATAAAATGCACTTCTTCAAATTTAAAGATATCTAAAATTTCCTACACCTATCCAACATCAAATGCAAAATCTCAATATGATATTTCAACAAGCTAAACATCGTCCAGTCATCTAAGTATACTTCTAATAACTTATGGATTAACTCTTTAAATGCTTCTACAACCACTCTAGAGAAGATTGTTGGTGCATTCTTCAATCCAAAAGGCATCATTGTGTACTAGTAACACCCCCATTATGTTGCAAATGTAGTTTTATATCTATCTTCCTATGCAATCTTGATACGATGATCCTGAAAACCCATACGTGAATGAATAGGCTTACTGCCCTTCTACATTCTGCAATGCTTCATTTGTAAACAATGTCGGAAATGGATCATGTAAATAGGCATCATTTAATTTCCTTAGATTTACACAAATTTTGATCCCTCCTGTCTTCTTATCCTGAACCACCATTGGAATAATCCACTCTGATTCTACGACGGGTTCAATAATTCTAGCTTCCAACATCCTTTCTATCTTTTCTTTCACCTTTTTCTTATATACCAGGTTCAATCTGTATGGCCTCTGCTTTACTAGTTTTGCCTTTGGTTTCAAGGGAATCTTCATCTATCCTAATTCCCCATCAATCCCTTTCATCTTTGAAAAAATAGTTGGAAATAGATCCTAATACTCGCATAGTAATTCTGTTATATTCTCCACAGTCACGTAATTCCAATAGTCTCCTATGTTCACAAATTTGGGCTTCTCTTATGTGTCAATGTTTATTTTGAGTTTCCTTAATGGCTTTGCATACACACCATATTCAAGATGTGGTCCTTCTAGTACACGCTCTCCTTCAGTTTCTATTATTTACACATACCTTGGATCTTCGTCCTCCTCTTTGTTTTCTTCAACAACATTATAGAAATGAAAAAATTCTCCCAATGTCGCAGAATATCTATGCACACTACATACAGGTACTAGTTCTACTGGGTCTTTTGTTGAAAAAATCTTGTTCTTGATGCCCTGCAAAGCTGAGTCAATTAAAGGAGCCTCATTTTCAAAACTAAAAGTTACCTTGAAATTCTATGTTAATTGTTCCCAATCTATAGTTTCTCTACACACTTCTAGTTCCAAGTACCAATTCTTCGAGATTGTATCCAATGTGTGTACAAACAAATGTGTCCATTATTTCCTGGGTACTTTACTCCATGTCACAATACACTGTGTAGCATGCTCCATCAGGTAGCTCAATCTTGTATACTTTTGCATATCATCTTCATTTTTTGTCCCAAACCTGACTTGTAATAGTATTTTACACTACTACCTTGGAGGATCACATACCTCAGTTCCAATCCATCGCAACGAACATGTAATTCAAGCACATTTCCTTGTAGACACTTTGTGCAATCTCTACTTCCAATTCTCCAAAGCTCCTTTTGAATTTGATGCACATGAACTAATGCTTCTCCAGCTAAGCACGCCATCGATTGTAGGGTTCACATAATCGCCCATCCACGTAGTCATGTTATACAGATTGTTGATCTCTTTTCCCTTCATTGGTTCTACATATATTCTTCCTTTAGTAGGATCCAATGGTGAAATAAAATTCAAGTTTTCTACTTCAAATATCATAAGTCTCTTCTTTAGTTCAATGATAGTCTAGTTGTTGAAGGCCCAATCAATTCCAAGGAGTGTTGGGTAAGGGGTGCTTCTATCTACTATCTCAATCACTTCGAAATCATCCACGCTACACACTCCATCAATAGTAACACTTACCCCTATTAACCTTCCAATTGGAACGATCTTATGTTGGTTTGATAAACTCAACTAGATGGGTAACCAAATTAACTTTGGCTAGCCCATCATCTCCCAAGTCTACCTCGGGATGAAATTCACATCGGAGCCTTGATCTAGAATAATATTTTCCATCTCGTAGTTCCATATCTGCTCATTAAGTCGAAAATCCCTATTTGTTCTCTTCTTACGGTGCAACTAGTTAAATGCTTTGTGTGTGATAGGTATCTCTTTCTCTTGGACGCAACGATCAATCATTCAACGCAACATAATCAAAGCAAACTCATTTTTCATTAACTCTAAACAAATTTTTAGAAAACTATTCAAAGTTCTTACATTGTCAACTTGTCTTTTTGAATGGTCATAGACTGGTGGCATATTATACATCGTCGGTCTGTCATATAAAGGTGGCGCGGTTGAAGTTGAGGCTATCCATTATACTCCTATCACATCTTTCCTTGCGTGCGCATACGTCTCTTTCTCCTTTCTAGGGTCAAACAATGGTTGAGGCTCTACTTCTTTCCTTACCCATTGGTGGATCATATTTCCTTGACTCGTCGCATAAGCTCTAGTTCTAGTTCCTCCATGCGTAACTGTTGCTATCGTAGGTTCTTCATCGAACACCTCTACTACTATAATTTGTACATTTGCATTCCTATTTTCTTTCCATTTGGCGATCAATTATGGACAATCCTTCATTGCATGGTCTAGTTGTCTGCAATACGTACATGTCGTGCAAGGATTCGGGAAGTCTCACGCTAAATGTCCTAGATGATTACAGTTATAACATATAATTGGTCCTCTACCTCTGTTGAATCCTCCTCTTCAACAACCTTTGAACCCTCCTCTTCCCGCTTGATTATAAACTCTTGGAGTATTATACTATTGCACTCCTCCTTCGTATTCGTCTCCCTAGACTCTTTATGTGTATGTAGTGTGCTCTCTCATCAAATCAAATGCATGAAAATCCTTCTATTCATATCCAACAGACTTGCAAAAGTTACAAAACAAATTTCTCACAGTACTCTGGTACTTCTGCATCAACGGGCAATTATGAGGGTGGTGACCCACCGTCTTACAAATCTCGCACCATAAACCCAGTGGATTTGGTCCTCCTGTATTCAAATACTACTGAAAAGTTGGACATTCATTCTTATGGTGACTTTGTGTTCTACATGTAGTGCACCAGACCTCCTCACACTTTTATTTTCCTTTGGAAAGATCCTACAACTGAATAGACAGTGTTGCTAGCTACAAATTCACTTGAACCATCCCCCCGCCATTTTCTCCTACTGGGGATGCTTCTAAATTCATAGCAATTTCTAAGGCTTCCGACTGTGACATGATATTCTAATGCATCAAAGGGAAGTGTATGTGCGGAAACAATCCTCTAATAAACCATTCTCTATGTTTTTCATCCGGAATTTGGAATGTCAACCGATTCTTTAGTATCTTAAATCTTTGGTCGTAGTCCCACACTGATTCATTTACTATCTACTTGATCTCCTTCAACTCTGTAATGCATTGTGCCTCAGATTTAGGTTTCTGAAACTCTTTCAATATATATTCCCTTACTTGTGATAATGTTCTAGTCTTTCATGCATTTATCATAGTCTGATATTTCATATACCATAATAATGTACGATCTCTTAATGTTGTTGCCAACTACGCAATCTTTGCATCATCATATTGGACGTTCTTCACAGTCCATATTGTCTCACAAATGAAAAAATGTTGTTTTGGATCCTCTGTCCCCAGTCCATGGAAGACTTGCATTCTTAAAGTAGGATCTACGCTTTCCATCGTGGTATGTGTGGTATTCCTTTGTAATATCCCCAAGTGGATCTTCCTGGAAACCTTGGAAAGTTTTTGTTTTTGGTTGTGTTATTTTGTCAAACAGTTTGCAAGTTTGTCTTCTTGAGTTGTGATAGGGTGTGAGTTTGTAGTTTTTGTAGCAAGTAAATAATTTATATAAAGAAACAATTGATAAATAACAAGATATAAAAGGAATAACACAAGAGAATGGTCACAATACTTCATATCTGTATTTTATTTAATATATAAGCTTACCTTGGTACAATAGAAGAACAAATCTAGAATATAAACTGAAGAATAATAGATGTGGCTGAATAAAACCTCCAAAATATAGTAGAAGATATAGATATAGATCCTCCTAAGCCTCCACTAGATGCTTGCAAAGAATGGAAATATTAGTCTCTTTCCCTTCCTTCAGAATGATGACTCTCCCTGTTGAGTTGTGCCCTCACTAGATGTAGTGCACCCTAGCAATTTGTATGGGCTGGATCAAGCCCACAAACTCTAAATAATAGTTGAAAACCTGTATAGATGATGATGGCTATCTCTAGTGAAGAGTTTCCCATGTTGTAGATGGTCAAGGTGACCACAAATCATTGGATCTACAACCTCAAGTGGGCCCTTCTGCAAAAGTTTTGCACAGCTATGAAAATCAATAAGTATGGGGCATGAGAACCCACAATAAACCCAAGAAGAGTCACTTTAGGGATTACTAATACTCCCAAACCAAGATCTCATCCATATCTAACATCTTGAAGCCAAATCAAATCTCTTTCCCTTAGACAATGTGCCCTTTCTCTGCATAAATTCTCCAATGGTGCGCCCTCCTTCACAACTTATTACTGGAATGATCATGAACTGAATAGAATGGAGATGGTGGAATATTTCACCACCTTGGCCAAGCTTGGACCAGGAAAGAAGAGATATTTCACCTCCATGTTGATCTCTAGGGTTTGTCTAGTCAAAACCCTCAAAACACTCAAGTTGGTAGAGCTCAATATGTAATAGGAAAAATGATCAAGAATGAATGAGTGAGTCACCCTCATTCCATTTTATCCCATCTTCTAATTCTCACTTAAATTATTATTTAGGCTTTCTAAGGTTCTTTTCTCCAATTAATTCATAAAGCCACTTTACCTTTTCTCCTTAATCCTTGTCACCCATTTAAATCAACTTTAATTATTTGGTGACCCCCTTTTTACCCTCTTAGTCCCCTTTTTCCCAATGAGACTATAGCCTAGGGGGGGAAATTAGGTTATTAGCCTAGGGGGGGAATTAGGTTATTAAGTCCCCCATGGTCAATATCACGTGGAAGGGGACATTACATCTTTCCTAATAACACTAACTAATTTTGACTTGGTGTACTACTCCCACTACTTTGACTACTTTTTATACTATCTTTACTTCCTTCACTAACTATAATTGACAAAGCTTCATATCGTACCTCAGTTCTTGGTGATGCACACGAGGTCGTGGGTTCGACATAGATTTTGATATGAGTGGGATATTATTTTACTGGACTGAGCTTACGGATATTTTCTTTTATGCGCAGACTTCCTTCGATTTGGAGTATCACACCGGTGTCTCTTTCCTCATTCTCAATGTGATGCCCTTCTCTCTTAGCCATAGTCCTCTTCTTATTCGGTCTGAATATCTTACCACTGCACAATACTCCAATCTCTTCATTCGTCGCAGACTCTTCTTATCTCACCATCCTCAGCCCATATGTTCTTCATTCCTTCTCTTCATCCCTCTTTATGCTCAAACCATCCTCTAGTCAGCCCTTAGTTCCCCTATGTGCACGAAGGCGCTTAGAAATCAAATTGTATTTTATGACTCCCTTGTCAAACAATAACATCTTAATCCAAGTAGATAGTGACTTCATGTATCTTTTGTGCGGTCCCTTAAATAATTCCCTTTCAGCAACGCTATACGACTGAGTACAATCTATGGTAAATTCAGTAATGTAACCTCCCAACACACTTTCCATCCAGTAATCTACTGCACTTGATACCTAATTGATTATAGTATTGACTTCCCTAATTAACTCAGGAGTCCAATTTCTTGGAAAAAAAAGTACAAAATCTTCTCATCCGTTCAATTAATCTCTGGATCCACTCTGCTAAAATATTTGAAAAGTCAACAAAGCAAATTTCATGCAAATGTGTAAACACATACCTTTGTAACCATTTTTCTGCATTGATTTGTGGATTCTTATTCTGACCTACAACAAACTCGATCTCCTTTGCATCCAACCATTGTCCAATATCCTCCTTAGTATGCCTCTACATCCCCCTCAATCGTAGATCTTGGTCCCGACAATGGAACCATTTGTTGGCGTGCAGCGAGAAACCCGGGGCTCGACATTGATTCACCAACAAATCCCAAGATACCATATTTTTTGGCATCACCTGCAAGAAGGTGAAGTCTCACCCAAGGTACCCATGGGGACTGCAGGAACCAGGCTTCCACAATCATGAAGGGAATGGGGACCATTCTAACATTCATTCTTACTTAACACTCATTCAACATGCAATATACCTTGTGCGCGAAATCATAACAACATAACAAAGAATGACAGATTCATCTTAACAAATGCAGAGAACCATCATATAACATATTAATATTAACCATCCATTCATTACATGTGCACCATAAAAACAACATAAAAGAAACACATCATAACATACATCATGAGACAAGTATTTAATGTGGTTCACCCCAAATTGGGCTACATCCACAACGGTTGGCTTCTTATATTATTAATTCATCTTCAATTCTTACAACAAGTGTGCAGTGCGCTCATACAATAATATTTAGTTAAAACCCAAACCTTCCCAAGTCATTCTATGTTACAGTGCACACATACCTCTCGACTGATATTCAACTCATCTCATACTCATCAACTAACAAAACACTATTCATTGCCCAAAATCCCACTCTACTCACTCATAATTCTCCTGCAAAAGCTCTCTCCTTCTAATCTTCTCTTATGTTTCTTTATTTCTCTACTAACTCTTCTTTTTCAAAGCTACTTTCTACCCAAAACCCATACATATTTATACATATACATTGGGGCTTAGCTCATTACAATGTGGACAAAATTTCCCAAAACTCCTAACTAACTTCTTCCTTCTGCACGTTGGCTCTTGAATATATGATAACTATCTTCCATGCGCGTTGCTCTTTTGCTGACTTGTCGCATGGTCTGCTCCTTCGCAATTTCCAAAACTTACCCAAAATGTCCTGCTCCAACATTCTAATACCCCATAAGGTGTACATTGTTGAAACAAACTGAAATCAAATACATATACTGAATGTAAATCACATGAATTGAACACTAAACATCAATAACATCCTTTAGAAACTTTTCTTTGAACACAATATATGAACCAATTTGAGTTCCATCAAGATGCCTCATGACCATCATAATTGTGTATTAGCTGAGTTGAATTCTCGAGTTCACAAATTTCACCTCCCTGAACTCTCGAATCATGAATCTCTCAAAGTCATTTATTGTACAACAATCCACATGCATGTCACGTAACCTCACTAGTAGACTACAATCCACATGCATGTCTCTCCAACTGATGAGGGATATTTCCCTAGATCCACAACTTCTGAACTAACTAGGCAACAATCCATTTTGAGTTGTTAATTGATTCCTTCCTGTCTTCAAAGTGCGAGCTTCCTAAAATGCATAAAATCCCTTTTCTTCAATGGATTTTTCACCATTGTCAACATCTGGTGGATCTTCAATCATGGATACACTCGTTATATGTTGTCTATCTTTGACCTTTCCCTTAAGAACGTCATTGGCTTGTTGTCTACAATTCTAAGTTGTATGACCCAAATTATTGCAATAGTGGCATTCTGTCTCCTCTTTGTCTTTTGCAAATATATTGCAATTGTTTCTTGCATATAATGCAAGTTCTAATTGGCTATCACCTTTAGTGGTTCTCTTTTCTTCTGCTAGAAGTGATGCAATCATTTTTTTCTAGACTTTGCGAAGGTTGTTGACTCATGGTAAAGATAACACTATTGTTTTGTTATCCCCATTTCCTAGGGATAACTAAGGAGACAATGTCTCAAGGCCCTCAGGTTGCATACATGGAGTATCGATAGACAGATGGATGGCAATGTCCACTTGCACAGACAGAGGCCCGCCTCACCACCACATATCTCAGGTTCATCATGAGGGTATCCACCACATTAGCTGGCTTCCAAAAGACATTGGGTCTTGCTCCATGAGGTACAAGCCATGTATCATGGTAAGTGTCATTTCAATACTTGAGGCATTTGAGTTTGTTGCATTTGAAACTACTTTCGATTATGTAACGTCTCCTTGGAAATTATGCTCTTTGCTCTGTTTCACCTTGGTGGTTGACATTGCGCCCTAGTAAGTGGTCACCCTTAAGGATAGGTTTGCTACTGGGAGGTCCCCTTGACAAGTCATTGTACCATTCCTGACCATACTTTCCACTTTCCACACTTCATCCCCTCATCTCCTTATATTTTGGGATTTTTGGGTGTACTGACCCAAGAAGGGATTGTCCCTCATTTCACAGGAAGAAGGGGTTGAAGGCCCAAAGGGAATGTAGATATAAAAATATAAAAGCCATATTATTAACCTTCCAAATTCTCACCCAAAGAGGTCTTGAGAACAATGAAATGCTTCTCTTAAAAAATCAAAGACCTGCAAAAGAAAAATTCACATTATATAAATGTCCCACTTGTTGAGGTGTGTACATGCATGTGGTGTCCCTTTCTTTCCATGCATATGGCACTCTTTGTAAGTCTAGCTTCAAGTTATTTTGTGGTACTTACCCCCAAGATAATCGATTAACCCCTAGGGAGTACCTAGTGTTTGGACCTTAATTAATTATTGACAATAAATGGGCTTGGAAAAAGGATGCATTGAAAATAAAGGTGTGATACATCCTCTACAAAGACACCCATAAATGAGACACTACGATCCCTTGTATGTCACAAACCCCATGCCCAAGAGTCTTTCCCCCATTCATACCATCTTCTCCATATGACTTAGAGAGGGGTTCCACTTGGGAAACACTCCTAAACTTAAGGTATGATTCACCCAATAGGTCGTTTTGTCAACCCTCCCATACCTAAACTTTGCAAATTGCATAGGGTCTTTGAGCACTTGTTTAGTTTGATGAGGTGTTTTTAATTCACATGCTTAGGTGGCTCTTTTATTGATTTGATTTACTTATCATGATGCATTTGACTTGAGATCCTTGGAGGGTGTATTCATTGTCTTTGCAGGACCTAGTTGGTGGACAGATTTGGAAGAACAAGCATAGCTTGGGCTTCCTTGGGGCTTGAAGCCCATAAGATGGATACCATGGCCCACCCATTGGACAATGATGGTAGCCTTTGGAGGCCTGAGAGACACCTTGGAGGATCTATCCTATGCCATTTCTATCCCAACATTTTTCTCTTGATTCCAAAATGTCACACTTGAGGAGATTAACGTCACCCTAGGGCTAGGGTTTTGGGGGTGGAGGTTTTGATAATGGACACTTGGAACGTTTTAATGGGAGAAGGATTGACTTGAAGGAGGAAACCCTAGTGCATGAGAGGGAGGCCCTAGAAGGCCCAACGACTTCCATTCTTTTCTCCAACGACTTGCAAAAAGTGTCAAAATATCACCCAAGAAGAAGGATGACGCCATATTAGGGTTTCTTATGTGCATTTATTTAATTTGATTTGAATTTAATTGATGTAAAGGGGTAAATTAAGGGTTTTTGACCCCTTCTTTGTGGTTACCCTAAAATTAGGTGGACAAACACTTTTAGGAGGATTTGTGTAAATAAGAATCATTTCATTTCATTTTGATCATAGCTCTCCCATTGTGAGAAGACTACTTGGCTGAAATTTGTGCCCTTTTTGGGAAATTTGATCTCTCTCTCTCTCTCTCTCTCTCTCTCTCTCTCTCTCTCTCTCTCTCCTGCAAATGTCTTATGGTGAATTCTCTTGGTGATTTATGGAGCTAAGGTGGTGCACACCTCTTGGAGGTCTTCTCTCTTGCTTATGAATGGTTTTTGCTTGGTGAACTAGGGTTTTATCTTGCATCTCTTTGAAATTGGTAAGGAAAATTTGCAATTGTTAGCTCTTCTTGCTTGTTTCATAATTTTTATTTGTTAAAACCCTAGGAGGAGTATAAGTTCATACACCCTCCATTAAGCTTCATCTCATTTGCTAGTTGAGATGTCATTTATTGCAAGGTTTCTAGGAGGAGTACAAGGGTATACACCCTCCTAGATTTATCTAAGTTTGATTTGCATGCCCTAGGGAGTAATGTAACATCCCTCTCTGGCGCACTGAGAAAACTTATTCTTTGAGGACACTTGCTCGCAAGTGATCCGGATTATTATGATACTAAAACATTTGACTTTGATTATGATGTGTTATGATAGATGACATGATGTTTTACTGCATTGACATAGACAGGTGCTATTGACTCGGTTTTACTGAGTGTGCATGGTTTTGGACCTTGAAGATGCAGAGGCATCGACGGAACCCTTGGACTCCAGATCGAGTCAGGGAGTGTGCTATTGGGGTTTGATTTTTTTACTATGATTTTAGTACATTTGATTAGATGATATGATATGGAAATGTCTGACATGATTGTTGATGATGCAGGCTGACGATAGCTTGCCGACTAGACTCACATATGGAGTAAAGGGGTCACACATGACTACCAAAGAGATTGAGGGAAAGGTGTGGACAACAGCCCTTCCACAGCCTACTAGCACTCCCGCTGTGGCTCGAACTGTAGGTTAATGATTACCTAGTTCGAGAGGACCCACGATGCCATGAGGGCAGACTGTGACAGTCGATCACGATGATTCTAAGGGGCACACAATAAGGCGGGGGCCTTATTCCTTAGAAGCCCTTAGTCTCCCATAAGTTCACCTAGCGGAGTGTTGACTCCAGGGGTTATTGATGTCTACCAATCAGACAAGAGGCGAGTGGCACCCTTGGAGCACGTGGTGCATCCTGAAGGGCACGTTGCACAAAAGAAACAAAGAGGCAAGTGGCACCCTTGGAGCACGTGGTGCGTCCTGAAGGGCACGTCGCGCAAAAGAAACAAAAGATGCGAGTGGCACCCTTGGAGCACGTAGTGCGTCCTGAAGGGCACGCCGCGTTGATGATGTTAAAGGAACGAACCTAGATGGCCCTAAGACAAATATCTCATTAAGAAATCTTAAAACAACTTCCCTAATTAAAATGTCGCCTAGTTCAAAATCTAAGTCCTAAGTCTAAAACTTCGCTAGGAGTAAAATTTTGTCTACCCTTAAGAAAATCTCTCTCCAAAAAAAAAAAATAATAATAAAATTAAACTAAAAACCACTTAAGCAATAATTGTGGACTTCATAATTTTTGGGTAAAATGAAGAAAGTAAGAACTTAAATAAAATCTGTGGATATCAAAGGTAAAGAAGAAATTAATTATTTAACTTATGAAAGTGTAAAAAGATATTAAATTAATAATAAAAGGAAAAGAGGGTAAATTGCACAACTGCCATTTTGGCTCTAATAAAAAGGGGAAAGAAGGAAATATAAAATTAGGAAACTAGGGAATGGAGGTAACATAATAAGGGAAAGAGGGGAACTTATGGTAAAAAGCGAGGTCAACTTAGTAAAGAATCTGCAATTAAGAACCTTCTAAATTGAACTAAATTAGCAACTTTATTTTAGGGAAAGTATTTAAAACTTGTAAGGGAATCTAGGGACACCTATGAGTAAATTTAGGAATAACTCTAGGTGTGTGAGGGAATTGAGACAATTATTAATTTAAAGAAAATAATTATTGGAGGAAAGTGGGGGATGGACGACACTTGTACGAAGGAGAATTATTAGAAGATTTTTATTAAAACTTAAATTAAATGAGATTTAGGGAAAGTTTGGAAGTTCTAAAACTCTATAAAAGAGAGGAATGAGGAGGAAGTAAGGGATCGACTGTTAGCGTAACGTTACGCTGTCGGATTAGTGACTTGACTAATTTACTTGTGGGAGTTGAGATTTCCCATCTCGGATAGGAGTGGTAGCTCGGCCTTGCGAGGCGAGCTGGGAGCTAGACGTACCATCTGGATAGTGTGTGGCCCCTTTGCGGCTCGGGGGGGGCTAAGGGGGAAGTAGAGTACCCTTAGCGTTGGCTGGGAGGTACAGGTGAGGTCTCGATGGTCGACGAGCGGGAGCGACACGGAGCGCGCGGACGACACTCGGAGCAAGCGAACAGGCAAAGATACACATTTATGTTGATTGATAGAATGTTGTAGGATGTATGATTAGGATCTGCATGTGTATTGAGTAGGTAGCTGATTGTCTAGTCTCATGACCTTGAAATTTTAATGATGGCAAAGTTCTTTAATTCTGCATTCAAATCGCGAGATAAGTTTATCGTTGATTGTTATATATTTGCTAGATGAACCAGCTTGGTGTTGCATTACCTCCTTCCTGCGTTATTGCCTTCTTGACTGAGTTTTTTTTTATGCATGCATGGAAATTTTCCTCTGTGATTGATTGATTGTCTCTGTGCCTCTTCCATGTGACTTCTTGGCATCCTATCGCTGCAACTTTTGATTGGGTTGTGTTTCACTTATTGACCACAGTTTTATTTCTGGGTGTTTATTTTTATTTTTTCCATGATACACAAAATTCCCTGCGTAATGAACATCCAGACCATTGCTAGAACTAGGACTGATAAGAGACAACAATTAAATGACCGACAATGTTCTTGAGAGACCCCGAAATTGGCATGCTAGCAATTGATATTTATTTCTTCACTGCATATTCATAATTAGATTGGACAACGATTTTTTTATGTATTGTATAACGAATTTATTATTCAGAGAATGACCGATATTCAGAACAATCTAACAAATAGAAACGATTTCATCATTGATAGCATTTGGTTCGTTAACATCATGGAAATTTCTACCAACAGCTTTGGATTTTATTATTCCTCATTCGTGGATTTTTATTGATAATTACCCAATGATTTTTCCTTAACTGATGTGCCTGATTGGGAAATTAATTTTTACCCCTGCGATTGTATTTGTGTTTTGGCGGTATGAACTTTTCCTCTGCACAATCGTGCTCATACAATGGCTGTGTTAATATTGCATCGGCAAATTGCTTTTGGGTATGGCTGTATGGCCATTTTCTTCTGCCAGTTCGTGCCTCTATATTGGTTGCAAAAATACTCGCACAGCCACAGATAATACCCCTGCGAATGCCTTACGTAATGGTTGGAATTTCTCTCTGCAACTGTATTCAAAAATATCCATTTTCGACCTGCAACAATACTGGTGCTTTACCTCACCCTTCGCTCCAACTTTATTTCTGCGATTTTACCTCCAAGGTCGCCTTGAACTGTAGTGATTTTCCTGCAGTTAAACGAACATGCATACCCACCAAATGCTGGGATTGTAACTCGTTTTAAAACTATTGATCTATTACCTTTAAACTCTTGACTTTCGCCCTAGAAAGTTGTAATGAAGGCGCACCCTTTCGCCTCTGCAACCTTTAGATTCGCACCTCTGTCATTGTTGGTTGCACCCTCCCTCTGCGGCTGTAATAACCCTCCTCTGCTGCGAAACCACCTTGACAGTACTCCGACACCTCATCATCTTCGGGATTCTGGTTTTCTAATACTTCCCGCGCGAGTTAGTAGCCTAATGGTTAGCTGCCAAATCGATTTCATGATTTCTGGCATGCGTTCTTAAGTTGCCCTTCGATTCTGGCATGCTCTCACCACCATTAGCTCTTGTTGTCGATTTTTATTCTTTTAATGGGCAAAGTGGATGGGCCGCTAATTCTCAATGCTATTATTTCTTATGGAATGTTAATGTAATGAAATGTTAATGTTAATGCTAATAATTATAGAACGCTAATTCTCAATGCTATTATTGCTTATGGAATGTTAATGTAATGAAGTGCTAATGTTAATGCTAATAATTATAGAACGCTAATTCTCAATGCTATTATTGATTATGGAATGTTAATGTCATGTAATGTTAATATTAATGCTAATAATTATAGTAATGCTAATTTTTAATGCTATTATTGTTCATGGAATGTTAATGTAACGTAATGTTTAATGTTAATACTAATATTTACGGAATGCTAATTTTCAATACTATCATTGTTCATGGTAATGTTAAAGTAGTGTAATGTTTTATGTTAATGCTAATATTCATGGTAATGTTAATGTTAATGTGGTCATCGTTTTATGGTAATGATAATGTAACTGTTATAGATAACATATAAGGGGTAAGGTGATTGTCATTTTATTTAGTTATTATAATATAAATTGTAATGTGGTTATTATTTTATGGTAATGATGTTGAAAGATTATTACCATTGATAACAGATAAAATGTAATGTCTTGAACAAGTACAATAAGTCGTTATGATTTAGTAAATGGGGATTTTGCAATTAATTATATGTACTTATTTTTAAGGTTGGGTTGGTAACTCGTCGACTAACGGAATATAAACAAAGTGATTGATCTGTACTTATTGCCAATTGAGTTGTAGGTAATGCTGAGTCTTAACTAATGGTTGGTTATTGTCGGTGTCCTTCTGACTTGCACCTTCTGTAGAGGACGTGGTCGTTCATTAACTTTTGTTGTACTTGGTTGTAAGCAATTATTTGCTTGGTCTGCTTGTGTCGGGCGGGATGTAGACACGTCCATATTCCTCAGAACAGTCGCCAGCCCTGAGACCTTAAATGGTTAAAATCGATGGGAGCCTGGGCTTGAGAATTGCTTATGTGTCTTGGAGGTCCTAACCATTGCAGGGTAGGACGGGAGGGCAGTCAGTCTTATATTTTTGTCGGTTGATTGTTGTTCATTGCTGGCAGATGTTGATGTGCGTCTTAGTCCTTTATGTTGATATCATAGTTGCATGCGTCTTGATTCGTCATCATGTGGTGGCGCAGAGTATAATGTCTTGTTACCCTTGGACACACGCACACACAAAAAAAAAATGCACTTTTTATAAGAGGTTGTCATCGTAACGAGGAGGATTGTTACATATGGTATCAGAGCGGGTTCGACCCGCGACTTGGGATCGCTATGGCTTTCGTTGACATGATTGGATTATACTGTTGCTAATCGAGTTGATTGTGTGCATGCAGGTAATCATGGTTAGAGGACGTTGTGGAGGCAGACGACGGGGTGTGAGGGGAGGAGGCACGACGCCTCCAGTAGCATCCACACCTGAGGGGTCTAACCCCCAGGGAGACGAGCAGGTTCTCGTACAGGAGCAGATAGCAGTTGGCGATGTTGTCGAGATGATAAAATATTTTCAGCGCATGTCTGAGGCATTGATCAGTCGTTTGGACAGAGATGTGGCCAGAGCGTCAGGGCCCGCTGAGGTTCCACCGCGCGCACTGGTCGTTACTGGTAGCATTCACCATGAACTCGAGAAGGTCAAATTTCCCGAGTTCTTTGGTGCCCCAGACGGCGCCGTCGCCGAGGCATGGTTGGAGAACATGGCGATGTGCTTCACACTTCGCAATTATACCTCCAACATGAAGGTCTGCATGGCGGTCTTTCAACTGAAGGGGAGCGCTCTTCTATGGTGGAAGACGCTCCTACTGCAGCTGAACATGGCCATTGAAGATGTGTCGTGGGAACTGTTCGAGGAACGGTTCTGAGAGAGGTACATTTCAGAGGAATTCATTGAGTGTCATCTCAATGAGTTCAACGCCCTGTGACAGGGAGGTTGTACGGTGCCCGAGTACGAGGCCCGTTTTATGGAGCTGCTCCGGTATGCTCCGCACCTTAACACTGAAAAACTTAAGGTCAATAGGTTCGTATTCGGTCTTAACGGTAGCATGCATGCAAAGGTTAGGATTTTGATGCCTCAAACCTTGCATGATGTCGTCTAGAAGGCCCTCATAGCAAAGGAGGATCTTATCAGCGGGGGTCAGACCAGGACTCCAGCAAGACCAGCAGGGTAGGTTTCATCTGGAACACAGCAGCACCAGACACCAGCGAGACTTACGCCGGGATATCGTGGCTTCCAGAGGGGATCCACTTTCACTACACCTCGATGACCGACGCCTCAGCAATGAACACCTTATTGGGGACCACAGCATCAGCAGCAGTGTCGCCCGCAACAACAACAGTTTAGGCCTGTTCAGCAGAACAGACCAGGGTTCCAGGCCGGTGGGCCGTCATCTTCTACTTCCGGTACCAGGACTACTGGGCTGAAGAAGGGGTGTTGGACGTGTGGGGAGCCACACTACCAACGCGACTGTCCTGTGGAGAGGACTAGAGCATCTGGATCAGCCGGACCCACTACAGTGGGAGATATGGGCAAGGCCCATCAGATTCATGCAGTGGTGAATAACCTCCAGGAAGAGCACCAATCGACTGTGCTCGAGATGAAAGGTACCGTCGTTGACTAGACCCTTAGTATTTTGATAGATCCCGGTGCTACCGAGAGTTTCATTTCTGGTGCAGCGCTAAAAAGGATTAAGGTAAAGGCAGTCGAACAGGACGAGTTTATTTTCGTAGAGATGGCTTCGGGAGCCAAGCAGAAGGTTGGAGGAAAGGTTACAGGCTGTGCCCTTAACCTGGGAGATTTTGTCACGAATGCCAACTTGTACGTCACGATCTTAGGATCTTATGATGTCATAATTGGTATGGATTGGTTGGAATCGCATGAGGCGATACTCAACTGTAAGACAAAACGGTTGAGCTTGGTCGATGACGAGGGACATAGGTGTGTGATTGTAGGCCGAAACCAAGGAGTTTCCCTAATGTTCATCTCTTCCTTACGGCTACGGAAGAGTATGCGCAAGGGGTACAAGCTTTATGCGATCCTTTCGTTAAACGAGAAGGGAGTAGCAGAAGGTCTAGAACACCTTCCGGTGGTGAGAGAGTTTGCAGGCGTATTTCCGGAGGAGTTACCTGGGATGCCGTCGGAGAGAGATTTGGAGTTTACCATAGACCTACAACCGGGGACTGAACCGATAGCAAGAACGCCTTATCGGATGTCGACCCCGGAGTTACAAGAGTTGAAAATGCAACTGAAGGAGTTGTTGGACCTGGGATTGATACGTCCTAGTGTGTCACCGTGGGGTGCACCGGTTATTTTCATACGAAAGAAGGACGGATCATGGAGGCTTTCCATTGACTACTGTCAACTGAAAAAGGCCACGATCAAGAACCAGTGTCCCTTGCCGAGAATTGATGATCTGTTCGATCAAATGAAGGGTGCGACGGTGTTCTCCAAGATTGATTTGCGATCAGGGTATCACTAGTTGCGGATCAAGGAGGATGACATCCCTAAGACCGCCTTTAAGACGAGGTTTGAACACTATGAGTTTACTGTTTTACCGTTTGGACTGACAAACGCCCCAAGGGTATTTATGAGTTTGATGAATGGGATGTTCCGCGAGTACTTGGACAAGTTCGCCCAAGTGTTCATTGACAATATTTTGATTTACTCTCGTATGACAGAGGAGCATGACGAGCACTTGTGATTGGTACTATAGTGTCTGCGAGAGCACAAATTGTATGGGAAGTTGTCCAAACGCTCATCTTATCAACCAAAGATTCATTACTTAGGGCATGTCATCTCCGGCGAAGGCATCGTCATGGATCCAGCCAAGGTCGAGGCTATGATGGAATGGCCCGCGTCGACGAATGTCACGGAAGTGCATACCTTTATGGGTTTAGCAGGATACTATCGATGGTTTGTCGAGGGATTTTCGAAGATAGCAAATCCGATCACAGAATTGCAGAAGAAAAACAAGAATTTTGTTTGGACCAAGAAATGCGCGGAAGCATTTCGGAGGCTTAAGGAGTTGTTAACAACAGCGCCGATACTAAAGGTCCCTGACATGGACGCGGACTTCTTGGTATGCACTGACGCATCCAATGAAGGTTTAGGCAGAGTCTTGATGCAAGACGAACGAGTGATTGCTTACATTTTGAGGAAACTGAGAAGGCATGAGGAGAACCACGCGACGCACGATTTGGAGTTATTAGCCATCGTATATGCCTTGAAGGTTTGGAGACACTACCTTATTGGATGAAAATTTGAACTAAAGACTGATCATTGTGGACTACAATACATTTTTATGCAAAGCGACCTGAACGCACGACAACGGCGTTGGTCGGAATTGCTTAGCAAGTACGACTTTGAGATTACTTACATAAAGGGAACAGTGAACTGAGTGGTGGATGCTTTGAGTCGGAGACCACACATCTTTTCGGTGTTGCCTCTTCAGACGAATCTATGTGAGAAGATTCTCACTTTACAACGTGGCGATGACTGGTACAAAGAGGTCGAGGGTTTTATCGGACAAAACACAATGATGGTACCATGATATGAGGGATTTTCATTTGATAGCGATGGGTTATTGAGGTTTAAAAGTCGGATTTAGGTACCGCCAAACGACGAGTTGAGGATGTTGATCCTGAGCGAGGCTCATAGAGAAATTTACATGGCTCACCCGAGAGTCACGAAGATGAGGGCAGATCTTAAACCATTATTCTTCTGGAGGGGAATGAAGGCTCACATAGTTAACTATGTGGCCAGATGCCTCGAATGTCAGCAGGTAAAGGCTGAACATAGACACCTAGCAGGATTACTACATAATTAGACA
>ML781806.1:657056-669537 GCA_009831015.1 Picea engelmannii
GAGTCTTAAGTCAACATTAAACAAACAAATCACTCAAAAAATGAAATCATATATAACATTACAACCAATCCATATCCATGTACATTAAACAACATTACATAACCATCAAATAATGCCAATGCCAGACAAAAAAAAAGTCCAACACTGTTCTCACAAGTCCATAGAAGGAGCATATGAAAATATTTTTTTAAACAAAATAACATCACAATGACAACAAAATATTTTACCAACACACACATTCTTGTAACATATAAACTTATGTTAATAGATTGAGCATATGCATTAGCCTGTCAAATGAACACTACATGTTACCTCTACCTCTCATCTATACAAGTGTGAATAGAGTATTAAGAGAAACATTCTTAAATTAACAATTCTCTCTCAAGATACAAAGGTAGACGAAAAGAAAAGAATGATCTCTGCAAAAATATTATTTTAAAAATACAATTTTTAAATTGAAATATTATTGAAAACAATTTGTTGATTCTAACATAAATTAGTCATGGGAATTGGAATAAAATTGTCACAATTTTTAAATTAAAACATCATTAGAAACAATTTATTAATTCTATATTAAATCTATCATCAAAATTAGAAATTATTAATAATATAACAACAAATTTAATTAAAATACCACAAAATATTAAAGGCTCTATATTATTGAGTCCATAAAACTCATAAGAAGTTCCATATTCCCTAGGAACCCCAACCCTCTTATATCTAGTGCAAATTCTTAATGTGCACATAATAACTCATTATTAATCCAATTCAAACATAGTTAGAAAAATCCAATTCAAATATCGTTGATACATACACAACTAATGACTTGAAGTGGTACGGGTACCTCTTTCGACATATAGATTCTTAATGTGCACATAATAACTCATTATGAATAATCCAATTCAAAGATAGTTAGAAAAATCCAATTCAAATATCGTTGATACATACACAACTAATGACTTAAAGTGGTACGGGTACCTCTTTCGACATATAGATTCTTAATGTGCAGAGAATAACTCATTATGAATAATCTAATTCAAACATAGTTAGAAAAATTCAATTCAAATATCGTGGATACATACACAACTAATGACTTGAAGTGGTACGGGTACCTTTTTCGACATATAGATGAAAATGATTTCATGTCTTATATTATTTTCATTATCTTTGAAGAGGATGCGAAATCAAAATTTGTATCTTTAAAGAGGATGTGATAGAATTCAAAATTTGTAAATAACTTTAATTTGTTTCAAAGCTTGAGAAATATTTCAAACCACATCACACATGTTTTTTTTTATTATTTTTTGATATGCCATGAAAATAAATATGCGGTGCAAAGGAGCCTATGTGTGCAACAAGGACCTAAGATATTGCATCTATTTAGAGGTGTATGTTTTAAACAATGTTTATTGTATTTTGTTTTTTTAATTTTATTTCTCAATGGACTGAAGTGGATGCATGTTGAATAAATTCATTTCAATTGAATTTACTACATTAAAATGTAAATATAAAGACTATTTAAAATCAATTTTGATTTAATATTATTTTGTAATTGATAAAGATAATAAAAGCATTTTTTCATGAGATATGTTATATGAAGTGGAAATCTAACATAAAATCTTTTTAAATCTAGCTCAAGGGCGTAACTTTAATTATAGATTTTGATAACTTCATTAATATATTGATGATGTAAGTGGAAACCTACTATAAAATTCTTTTAAATCCATTAGAAGGGGGTGACTTCAATTCTAGCTTTTAATGACGTTGGATGCTGCAAAATAACATGTGTACTAAAAAAAATGTTGTCTTTCCACAACAAATTATTGATATTCACAAGTTAAGAGGCTAACTAACCATAAAAAAATGTTTTATATTCACAAGTTTTGAGGCTAATTAACCATGAATTTTTTTTGATATTCACAAGTTTGGAGGACGATCATAGGGGTGGTGAACTACTTATTACATCTATTACAAAAATTCTTTAAAATCCTTTTTGTTACTTTTTGCAATAATAACAAAAAGACACCTAAAATGCTTAAGATGATCACTTTTTTCGTTTTTAATAAAACCTTTAAGATCTTATAATATGCATAGATATTATTTTGTTTGTTATTTTATAAGATACACAATAATATATTCATTGTAAAGAAACCTTTTCGTGATTGTGTATTCACTAGTCTTATAGAACCAACAATTATTTGAAATAACTGGCTATGAATAATATATTTCCCAAACTACACATCAGGAACAAATTCTTGTATTTCTATCTCTTTGAATCGATGTTATGAGTCCATTGCAAGTGTACAAGTCTCACTAGCAAATCCCACAACCAAAAAGGCATCAAACATGTTGAAAATTGAAGATCGTGATGGCTAAATTCCCTCCATACCTAAGTGCTTTGTGACAACTTGTTCATCAATATTGTTTTGGTTTATGTGAAGAGAACCCTATGTGAATGCCTCATAATAGGTTACTTACTATACAATCCTACTATAAAGAAACCTACTATAATTCCTTTTAAATCCATTAGAAGGGGGTGGCTCTAATTCTAGCTTTTAATGACGTTGGATGCTACAAAATAGCACACATGCTATAAACAGACTAGCTAATCACAACAAGTGATTGATATTCACTAGTTAAGAAGTTAGCTAACCATGAAAAATGTTTTATATTCACAAGTCTTGGGGCTAACTAACGATGAGAATTTTTTGATATTCACAAGTCTTGAGGATGATAGGGTTGGTGAGATGACCTAAGATATTACAATTGTTTAGAGGGAAGGTATAGTGTGGTATGTTTTAAATAATGTTTATTGTATTTTATTTTATTTATTTTCTTTCTCAATGGACTAAAGTGGGATGCATGTCAAATAAATTCATTTCAATTGAATTTACTACATCAAAATGCAAATATAGAGACGATTTAAAGCCAACTTTGATTTAATATTGTTTTGTAATTGACAAGGATAATAAAAACATTCTTTCATGAGATATCTCATATGAAGTGGAAACTTAACATAAAATCCGTTTAAATCCAATCAAAGGATGTGGCTCTAATTCTAGATTTTGATGTCTTCATCAATATATTGATGGCGTAAGTGGAAACCTACTATAAAATCCTTTTAAATCCATTAGAAGGGGGTGGATCGCTTTTAATGATGTTGGATGCTACAAAATAACACGTATGCTAGAAAGAGGCTAGTTAACCATAACAAATGATTGATATTCACAAGTTAAGAGGCTAGCTAGCTATGAAAAATGTTTTATATTCACGATTCTTGAGGCTAGCTAACCATGATTTTTTTTTATATTCACAAGTCTTGAGGACAATTTATCCATGTGGATTGAAGAGTTTAAAAAACAACAAAAACAAAATTGCTCATATTAGGACCACATTCATTGAGCTAGAACATGCCATGAAATCTTCGTTGAGGTTACTTTTCTTAACTAATAAAGTCTAAAGGGTGGGCAGACGATGGGATAAATATCGTTGAATGGACATGTTGATTGAAGGCTTCCATTTTCAACAAAGCTAATTCTTCAATTGGTGTTGTTCTTATGCTTTTTTCCTGCTATAGTGGTGGCATATATACACAAACACACTTTTGTTGTACATGTTGTAACTGTACCAGCCTTTAAACTCAAAGCATTTCTGACATGTCTGGTTTCATTTGTTGTTATCTATTCGCTAAACAATATTGGTCGTAGTGACTAGGCACATGTTTTATTTCATTCAAAGCCCTAGTATAGTATTTCGAATTACCACTTAAGCACACACTGTATGCCAAGCCCTGTAATAATATTATGTGTTATCGCTCAGTTTGTAGTCTAGGTCAGATAGCTGAAAGGTAAGGATCAAACTGGTGTAACAGGAGCTTCCCCACCCATTGTCACCTCGATGGGGGGCTCTTTCTTTTTAGGGTGGCTAAACCCAAGGGAGACGTCCCTAGGTAATCTGGGGTGTTGAAGGGGAAAGGGTCAAGGGATTAAGGCTCAAAGGTTAAAGTAGGTTTTCCCTTTATAGATTACCGCCAAGAAAATAGTCAATATAAAGAAAATACCACGAAAGAAGCACCTGTTTGCGAGACAAAGCCACAATAAAACTAATACGTGCAGCAGTGGTTAGTACTTCATAAATTAATGACTATCAATATTTAATATACATGAGCATAAATAACAGTAATTATTGACGAAGTCAATGATTGCAAAAATGGCTATGGCTTATAATATTACTTCTCAATAATACTGGAAATGATATGGCATTCAATGTATACAATCAATCTTGGAATTAACACAACACATTAAATGTCATTAAATGCTCATTTCAATAAGAGTGATGTGTCAAGCCTACTAGAGGTGACGTCAGCCTTATCTAGGGTTAGTTTTGTAGACAAAGAGGGGAACGTTTTGCAAATAGGCTAATGGAAATTATCAACACTTCAATGTATATCACTTAGATGACTAAGCCACAACGTTTTACATCAACCAAAGGCTTAAACTAGGCATGACGTCATCATCAAATTAGGGTTAGTGAGACGTTAGGGTTAGTAGGGTTTCAAATTTAGGAAGTTTGAAAGTGTTTTTTTGGCATAAGAATCTCAACGTTGGAGTTTTAGACTAGTGCCTTAGGGTATTATGGGGTCAAGAAAGTAGGGCTAAGTCTCGGGAGAATCTAAATCTAAGGACAAGAGAGTTAGGCTTTATGGTGTTGCAATGGCAGGGCCATGAAGTCAAAACCCTAAGGGGAGGAGGCTCATTCCGGTGTTGCTTAAGCAAGGCCTCATGCTCCTCCCTCTTTCCTTAAAAATCCTTGGCAAAATGGCTAGCTTCAAAACATAAATCTAGGGATAAAAAGTGTTGCAAAGACAAGGCCTTTCAAACCCTAAGAGTCAAAACCCTAGTTGTAAAATCAATTAGGCCTAGGACGTCTTCTTTCTTCAACTTATGTTCAAAAGCTAACTCAGAAAAAGGGGAACTAGTGTAGCAACGGTTAGGCTATATCCTCCTTAATCAATGGCTAAAACAAGTTTTCTACCATGGGAACATATAGCAAGGACCTACTTGTGTGCTTGCTACCTAGGGTTTCAATGATTAAGCACAATAATAACAATGTAACCATAAATGCAAGAGATTTAACCTACAACCATTCATTTAAGAAGTTTTGCATGAGAAATACACTTACAAATCAATGAAGAGCTTATCAAACCCTAGTTGTAAACCTTCCAGTGATAGAAAACACCATAAACATGCCAAGAATGATCCTCCACAAGAGTAGCGCCTCACTTCCAAGAGCAAAATACCAAGACAAAAGACTAAAATGTATCTCTCACAAGAGAGTGAGTTGTGTTATGTCTAAAATGAGGTCCAACATCCTCTATTTATACCAATCTTATGACCTTTAATTACAAAAATAGGTCATTAAAACAACCGACAAGGCTGACTAACAATATTACACTGTTTCATCACATTAAATGCTAAAATGTCACAATATGAGCTAAAAAAAAAAAGAGAAGTCAGGCCCCTCTGAGGGAGACGTTGGCCCTTTTTGGGCAAGATCAACATCTAGGAAGCAAAACGTTGGCCCCTATGGGGCTTCTCCAAGCTGCCACAAGTGCCAAATGACCCCAACACATGCCACATGCTCCAGAAAACGTCCAGCTGCCTCAGGTGACGTCATGTCCATCAAAAACAATCATCCCATCTGCAGTGGGTGATCCCCCCCTAGGCCGGGCTCTGCTATGGTGTCTTGGTGGAACATCCTTCTGTCTTCTTTGTGCAAATGCTCATCACAACGTTGTCCTGCTTCTGCCATCCCAACAACCATCTGATGGGCTCTTCAGCCCCATGGAGGTCCGAACTAATCATATCCCCATGTGTACCAGTCCACTGGTACCTGTCCGCCGGGTATGGTCCTGCACATCAAAAACTACGCCCTCCTTGGGCTCATCAGTCCTCAGGATCATAGCAATGCCAGTCATATTTCATCATTAAATTTATCAAATACATGCATGAAATCCCTGGCATATCATCTAAGAGCTCAAAGACATTACACAGATCTACTATGCAAAGCTGAAGAAAACCAACATAATAACCTATTGGGCTAATACCCACAAGATAAGGAAAGTTTCTTCAGAAGATCATTCAAGCCATGTTTTATGAGGTGATATGGTTTAGGGATGTCCAGTCACAGTAAGACCAAGGGCAGATGTTGTCTGTGGGCGCCTTTGTAGGAGGCGAGTTGTACCCGTCATGGATGCATTTTTTCCAAGCCCTTTATTGCCTTTATCTTTTCATTTATTGCTTTTCTTTCTTTTTTACTTCAAGGTCTGACCAGAGGACACTGCCTTGGCATGGTGACCAGAGCTGACAGTGTTACCCACTGGTATCTTCGCAGAGATGATAAGGTTGGCTCGTGATGAGACCCCCTTTCCCTTGGCCATGCAACCAAAGGTCACTGCCTTGGCGTGGTGACCAGATGATGGCAATGTCATACTGTTGGATACCCATGAACATAATGGGTCGGCTCGTGATGAGACCTCGCATCCTCTTGGTTAGGTCTTGTTTTATTATTTTTCTTAGGGTCCCTTTAGTTTCTTATCAAGGGGCTTTTTATTGCCTTCTCGGGGATCCCCTGGGCGAAGCATCTCTAGGTTTTATTTCCTATGGCTTTTATCTTTTACCAGCTGCTTTTAACCCCCTGGGCCTTTAGCCCCTTCTTCCCACAAGACAAAGTGTAACCCTCAAAAGGTCATCCTAATGGCCGGACTAGGGGAACGGGATGGATGTGCGGGAGATAAGATGTAAAATGATAAAATGGTGGGAGCGGACGATGGCTCTGCAAATCCCCCTTGGTGGCCAACCAAACCCCATGAACATCAGCTTGCTAAGTCACCCCATCAATCATCCAGACAGTGGTCAAGTGGATTAGTGTAAGATCCAAGCAGTCATCAGAAATGAAAGGAACCTAATGCATATATAAGAGGGTTATAACAATCAAATATGACACATACCATGATACCTTGGACCAATTACCTCATGGAGCAAGAGTCCTCTCCGATGCAAGCCCAAGTCGATGGTGATGGAAGCTGCTGCTGCTGACAGGACAAGTCTGGCGAAGAAGAAGAAGCATGGGCCCTCCAAGGCCATGCCCAGGTCAATCCTGCTCTCGGTACTTCATGTCTAGGACCTGTGGGCCTCGAGACATGATCTCCTAGTTATCCCTAGATATCGGGGATAACATTATGAATTACCAATTAACAATAAGAATCCAAATACATTGCAATAGTTTTTAATTAAGCAAGTAATACTTTGATTATCGAAATTCTCTAATGAGGTCAAATACAAAATTCTCTTTCAACAACACAAAGATCCATATTAACAAACTAAAATTTTGTGATTCATTCTAGCAAAAACGTCTGAAAGATATCGTGCATCACTGCATTATTAATAATCAATTGCATTAGCAAATTCTTAGTTTAAGAGAGAGTTCTTTTTGATACAACAACACTAAAAGTTGCTTGTAAGTTATCATAAACAAGTTGGCCATCTTATGATTGGGTTTAACTCCCTTGTTTTTATTTTGCAAGCAAGAAGAAAACCCAATTTTCATATGATATATTATTATTAATTTATGTATAACAAACACTATAGAAATTGCTTTGGGTAATATTAGTTGTGAGCAAATTATGAGTGATTATCTGTGAAGAAATCACCACAATGTAGTTTGTTGGATGGGGATGTACACCATCCAAAAAAACATACAATGGTGATGGCTAAGAGGTGCAGGATATAAATTTATAAAATGAATTAATAGATTCAACAATCTTTGATCAATAACCAACCATGGATTTGTTACGAATTTGTTTGATGAGGTAATGCTCATTGGCCATTACAAATGCCAATGTAATGTGAAGGCCACCTACTGGTAATTAGACAACAATAAAAGAAGTTGCCCCTCCATGAACAACATAAGTCCTTAGACAAGGCTTCCCTCTAACTGTGTAAAACTACAATAAATATGCATTTAATACCAAATTCATGACAATTTGTCCTAGTTTCTTCAGTGGTGGTGATCATAGGAATTGCTGCAAAAAGTGTAGCCACAATTGGTTAGAACCACCAAGTTTTGGAAAATAATCTTTATAATGAACAAGCTTAAAGCTGTTAAGAATTGTTGGAAAAAGTTGTAAGCAAATCAATGACTTTACCTAAAAGTAATGCCTGAACATTGCTTAAGAGGATAGCAAATGAAACCATGTTCGATCTTATAAATGAATTGCTTCTCAACACCCAAAAAAAATCCTAGTCGAACATAATATTGAAACCCAAAATACAACACCGAGAGCCCCTGGGGTACTCATGGAAACAACCACTACACATTTAATGCTCACTTGGACACTCTTGGAGGTTAAGAAGGGCATTGGAGAAATTTGGGGTAGGTGGAAAAGAAAAGTAGGTCATAGGTGGCAAATAAAGGACAAGTAGTAGTTACATGCAACATGAACATGAAGAACAATTGTTTCAATCCACACACAACATTTGTTATCTCAGTATGTGTTACTTTAAGCATGATCAATGGACATCAGGCATAATGTCTTATGGTGTGAATGTCCTTCCGGATTCATCGCAACAGTTTATAGATCGACATTTAGGACCAGACAAATGTGGTCCATCATCAGGAATAGACATGAATGATATCTGATCAATAAGGTAATATTAATATGAAGTTAAAGTTTAGATTATTGTTTAGAGCCGACTTATGAGATACAATGCATTGTATCTCGTAAGTCGACTCTAAACAATAATCTAAACTTTAACTTCATATTAATATTACCTTATTGATACCTTATTGATCAGATATCCTTCATATCTATTCATATATCCTTCATATCTATTCTTGATGATGGACCACATTTAAACATCGATCTATAAACTGTTGCTATGAATCCAAAAGGACATTCACACCATCTCACTAATTGCAGAAGTCTTAAAACTCAAAACCATGTCTTATTTAGTGATGAATGAATCACATAGATTCTCTTTTATGCTTAGTGTTTAGTGATTTGGATTGCTTAAACCATTGTCTATTCCCTTTATCTCATAATAAAAAATCCTATTGACCTAATTAGACATGAACACAATGTCCCCAACCTAGAAAGACATGGATAAAAAATGATATAAATATATAAACATAGATTTTATAGCGTAAATATTCTTGAAATTTAATTGTAAATTCTTTTTAAAGTTATTTTCCTACTACATAATATTTTGTCAAATTTAATTGTAATTTAAAAATAATTATTTTCTTACTACATAATATCATAAACATTTTACAATTTAATTTTTTTTTTTTTTCTTACTACACAACATCATAAACATTTTACCGAATCTACTTTTAGATTAATATAAAAAACTCATGCATTATCATTTTTACATATATTTTTTTTATCAAATTTAAACATTCAATCTATTCATATATATTTTTTAAATTTTCATATACTCTTATGAAATTTAAACATTCAATTTTTTAAAATACAAGTCATTATATACATCCATCCTCCTTGCCAACAATTTGCTATTATCCTTTACCATACACACCTACGTATAAAAATCACATAATCCATTGAAAGACCTAAAGGATGTAAATTTGAAATTTGAATTATGTCTGTCGTTTTTTCAAAAATGGTTTTTCAAGTTCGGCGAGTTTTACCAAAAAGAAAACAACCGTCAGGCTTGATTGATTAGCCTTTGTGGAACGGTAGGAGAGAGCAGTTGGAAAGAAGAGGAAGGGAGACAACAGCCAGGATATGTTTCGACTGTAAAGTTGCAACAGTAAAGGAATTATTCTGTAATTTGCACCTATATACAAAAAACAGTACCTGGTTCTATCTCACTGTAAGTCTAACAGCTAGGTTGTAAAATGTACTCTGTATTCGGCATTTTATTAATGTTACTATTGGGTGCGGTAGAGTTTTCTCCACATAATTTTCTGTCCCTGTATGCCTACCCGTCCATCTTTCTTTACTCTTTTTCATTTTTATGTTACTATTCTGAGGTTGTGGATTCAAGTTAAATAATGCAGACATGTTGCAGAGTTTTTTCTTTATATATGCACAGGGTGCCATGCCAAAGGGTACTCAGATGTCTGAACTATATGCTCTTTTTTTATGCTATTACTCTTGCTAATTTTGCATTATTCCATTGAACGCCAGCGACATTCAAAGCAAGGGAAGATTACAAAGATTAAATTTATTCACAGAGGTGCTAAAATTAGAAACCGATTCATCCATCCAGAGTGAGAAAGCATTGGGTACCCTGTTCCTCCTTTTCACTGTAAATTGAGATCAATCACAACAGAGTTATAATACATCACAATTAATAAAAGAAGTCAAAAATTCAACGATGACCAAAAAACCTGGTCTGGTTAATAAGCCATGCACTAGCAATAGCAGTGGAAGAAGAATTCGTCGTGCATTACACTCGAGAACCTTTCCAGGTAACATTCTCTCTCTGTGTGTCTATCAATTAACACGGTACCCATTTTAACATTGGGGAGAACTCCATGAGATTTTAACTTTGCAGCTCTGCCACTATTTCCAAGAAGCCATAGGTAATTCTTACTACTGTATTTACATATGTGTTTTTGTTAGTTGGGGGAGGGAATTCTGATAACTTGCAGGGATTCTCCTCTTTTGAAGTCTTATGGATCATACATACAGTACTTTATATATTTGATTAAGTTTTGCATGGTCTTGTCTCTCTTGAACAGAAGAACCACCAAGAAGGTCTGCCAGGCTTACCTCAAAGGCGGCGGATGCTAATTTGAATGTCAACTCCAAAGTTGGCATGAAACGTTCTGGGATTCATGATGCTAAACTGATTGTCCAGGGACTGGACGAATTCATGCCAGGTCTTGACAATAAGCTCAAGATCAAGCGCATCAGTGCCCAGTCCGAGAAGAAACGCGCAATGAAAAATGATGGTAAAGTTAAGAAAGCCAGGGGAAAAACGTGCCGCAATGGTAAGGTCAACAGTACAGGTCCAGGTTTTGTGATTAATCTTCTAGAGCCTGTTGCCAGCGATGGAAGACTTGACCTTGAAAAGAACAAGGAAGGTGGACAGTTTTCATGTGCTATTCATAATGAGAAGAACAAGAAGGGTTCAAAGGCTTCATCTGCTGATGATAAGGAAAAAGACAAGGAAGGTGAAAAGATTTCTTCAACAGATGGTGCGAGACATGATCATGCAGGGGATTTGGTGTCAAAACTCCTTGAGAACCTCGTTATAGGAGAAAAGCTGGATGCAAATGATCGAACTGAGAAGAATAACGTCATTCCCAAAACCCCACATAAGGCCAAGGTACGGTTGTTGTATCATGTTTCTATACTTGAGCAAAATATTTTACAATGAAAAAATCGACAAAAAATCCAGGCCTATCAATGGGGTTATGGTTCAGTAACAATGAAGATGGTGGCATGTAAGGTCGTCCATCAAGGTTCAATTTCCTGGGAGGCATGAATAAGGGGATGGGGCCAGGTGCAATTCGCCGGAAGAGTACCCCCTGTGGCAGCTGCTTAGATGAACTTCTGTTCGATGGTTCACCCCTTGAGGATTGTTTTGCCGCTGTTTGTGGTGCCCAACGTTTTTGGACCTATGATAATGCTTCTCTTGATTTTAAAGGAACACTTTCAAAAACAAAAATCCAGGTTTAGTGAGTAACAGGTTTTTTCCACTTCCTGAAAGTGACGAGGGACAAACCTCAACCGTTGGTCAATCTTTCGTAGATTACCAACCAAGCAAAGAAATATAATTTGAAAGAGAGTTGAATGGACCATACACCATGCAATTTGTGGATCCACTTGTCCTTCGGGTCAGAAGATGTCCAGCAGGGATTGAGAACCAGAGACAAAACATGCCTTTGGTGCATAGGAAGTAGAGCTTTTTGCAATCATATTGCTGGATCTGCTTACCAAACACCCACCCCCAATCTCTCCACTACAGGCCCCACATATCAATGTTCAATTTGAACACGTCCTCAAAGGAAAGGAAATCGGCCCAATAATTTCCTTGAAAACAAGCTTGTCTGAAGAAAGGAGCGCCTTCTAAAGCACTAACACTCTTCAGTCCTTCTAGATTTGGCCTTAAAATCCCAAAGATCCCTCCAAAAGAAACTTCCTTTCCTACTCAATCCGTGAGCTTGGAAATGCAGAAGTTCAACAATACGCTGATCCTGAAGCTTCTACCTTTAAATTGGGCATCGAGCCAAATCCCAACCTGTTCACTACTTGAAAAGTTCCACTTGATTAGGTCAGCAACAAACTCCATGCTTCCCAAATGCTTTTGCAAATGAATGACCTAGAAACCTGGAACAAGTGAGGGGAAGAGATAATGTCACACAATCCAAAAGTGCCATGGACCTTGAGCAAACATTGAATTCGGTTAAACTTGTGCTGCGGTAGAACTTGCCAAGGGGAAGAACCCTC
>ML781807.1:6683-34532 GCA_009831015.1 Picea engelmannii
CAATTAGAAGAAACATAAACATAACTCAATATCCAAAAACAAAGAACAAAATCAACAACTTTTTCTGCCAAAAAACCAAAATCAAAATCCACCTTACCAAAAGAGGCTTGAGCAAATAAAAGAACTCGCTTAATTTGAATTTGATTTTTTAAGGGACTTAAGGAACTTATGTGTCAAGATTCCACTTATTCAAACAAGTAAACATGTGTGCATCTACAACGAGATCAATATAGAACCATGTATTAAGAAGCTTGGTCGAAAGAAAAAAGTTCCTACAACTATCAATTTAGAAGGACTTGCCGACCTCATGGTAGGGAAGACTTTACTCTTATATGAATCAATCAAGGGAGTCATCTAGTATATGTATACATGGCTAAATGCCTAATTCAAAATGCTTTGGTAGATTTAGGAGCAACAATAAACGTCACGACCAAGGAAACCAACTCTCAATGTAGCAGGACAACTTATTGACCTCATTTTAGGGAAGATATTTACTCCTAAATATGTTGATCCAAGTAGTCCTGTAGTAAACATATACATAGCTAAATGTCTAATTCAAAATTCTTTGGTAAAATTAGGAGCAATAATAAATTCCATGACTGAGAAAACCATGCTCGAACTAAATCTACGATATTTGTTGAGACAAACACCTACTATTCTTCAAGTAGCTAATTGATCCATTGTCAACCATGATGGGATGGTGTAGGGTATAGTTATTTCAATAGATTCCTAGGAATATCCAATAGACTTTATAGTATTGTTTTGACATGGAAAAATGTATTGAGTAACCTCATAGGTTCACTCGATGAAAGGGCCCAATTAGACCTTCCTCTAGTGAAAGGGTGAACCCTTTGGATACAACCTAGCTATCGTTGGTTCTCTAAAATTTATTAGTTATGGCTCGGTTTACCATTGGTTCATTACACTTTAAATGAAACTAGCTATGCAAGTGCAAATGCAACTAATCTATCAGTCATGGCTAGGGGTGCTATAAAGAGAACCAATTTGACATGAAACAAAAGGAAGGTACAAAGAGAAAGGAGAATGGTCCACCAACTACTGTCAGTACCAAACCTCGAGGCACACTTTAAGGACCGAGGAGAGCCTAAGCATCATCAAGAGAGCACCTATTCCATGTAAATATGTTGGACATAAAGCAAAGGGGAGGTACAAAGTGTAGGGAGAATAATTCACCATCCGCCATCGTCAGAAAACCCAAATCTTGCTCCTAGGACCGAGGATAGCCTATAAGTCGCTAAGAGTAACATATGACTACTAGCAATGTATATGATAAGTAAGCATGAACATAGTGAGCAAGAGAAAGTCCATAAGCCACAATGTTCACCCCTATAAGCACCAAGAAAGATTGCGAGTGGTGAAAATAGTCCACGCCCATCAACAATTTCACAATAGTACAAAGTACTAACTAACAACGTCACTCTATTCAACATTTGAAATGGCTTACAATGTCAAAAAAGGGACTCTTTGTGAGACTGCAAATGTCTCCTTTACAAAAAAATCCTAATGGCTTTTGTCCTTCTACCTACTTGACTCTTGGCCTTCCACCTTCTTGGCTTTGCCTTCCTAAATGATTCTTGGCCTTCATATTCTATTTTCTCAATTTACCTTACAAAGTTTTGTTCTAAACCCATCTTGGACGATGTGAACATATTTACAATAAAAAAATAATTAAGATTACAACTTCTTCCACCCATGTACTCTTTCTCGTCGATTTATCTTCTAGTGCGTGTAAACTTGATAAGGGTTTGGAAACTAGTTTGTCTCGTAGATACAATCGATGACTTGAGCATGTAGGGCTCTTTTCCTCATGCTTTGGAACTTTGGCATTTTAGAGACCTTCATGGGTAATCCTTTTTGGATGGACATGTTTAGGCATTCTACCTTTTTCGTTGGCTCTACTCCATCTTTGATATCTTCCTTGCCGTGTGAAAATGGTGCTCCATCACCTTGCTTTTAAAATCTGCATTTTGCCTCTCATTCCTTTGAGCTTGATGCATTCAAACTATGAGTAAAAATTGCAAAGGGAGCTTTGAAGTGTGATATTAAATGCATGCTCATCTATGCCACTTTTATGTTTGGAGAGCTTTCTTTTCCACCCACTAAAATCTGCAAAACAACATGAAATAACTTCCATAAAGTCACTCGAGGATGCTTGCAAAAGTCACATATTTCACATGAAATAACTTCCATAAATTCACAAGAAGATGCTTGCAAAAGTGACAAATTTCTCATGTAATTAGTAGCATGAAATTTCATCAGATATACATAAGTAAGAATGATAAATACTAAATAGTTTTAGTTTGAACGGTGTGAAGTATGGGTACAAATATTTACCAATAGATTCCTCATGAAAATGAAAGGCTTTCATATGGCTTTTTCTCACACAATGTTTCCTCCATGTGCTTTTGTTAAAATCTTCCTTAAAAAATCTGCATGCAGATGTGAGTTACATTATTGTCATTAGTTCAACTATTAACCAAAGGAATCATAGAAATTTTTGCAATTGTATGTAGAAATCTCCATGGATCTTTACTTCGCTAACAAAGCCACTTGCTACTACCATTTTATAAGGCATTTGCATGTGTTCGGGGAGAATGGTGAAAAAAAAGAATAATGAATGAATATTTCATGTGGAATTGTTGAATTTAATGCCGCTGCAAGAGTCATTCTCCGAGAGGATGGAAAATACCCTAGTTGAGATCTAGGGCCCCCGGTACACTCCTAGGGTTCTTGGTTTGGGACCATGCAGTTAGAGCCATGGAAAAAGACCCTAGTTGGGCCCCCAGTGTATTGGTGGGGTTCTTGGTCAAGGACCAAGCAATTTGATGATGTCAGTCCCTAGATGTGTTCTAGGGCCCTTGGACATGTTGGACGTGTTCCATGGAATCCTTGGTCGGTGCTTGGATTAATCTGTGGTTCTGTACCTTGGTGGATAAGAGCCTAGTTGTAATCTAGGGCCCCCACATGAGTTCTGGGGTATCCTGGTCGGGGACCGAGCAATTTCTTGGTTAAGTACCAAGCTGAAATAATGTGTGACCCTCTTCTCTCCCAGGATGGTCCATGAGACCTAGGAGCAGTTAAGAAGAAGGGCATGATCACATCATTAACCTTCCTCGTATGTTGGGATGATAAAATCTTATAAGTTATATCATGAGACTCATGTGAACATTCTGCCATTAAAGAAGAACTTACGTTGTTGACTTTGTCTTATTGTTTTGAAACTCCCCTTGCTTGAGTTATGTCCCCCTTAATTGTTGTGTGGGTTTTGGTTCGGTTCTTTGCTTCTTCCTAAAGAAAGCTAGCCGCCTTGATTTTGGATCCCCTCTCCTTGACTTGTTATTTCCTTGTTGACTTTTATAATTTAACATTTAATATTTTATATTATAAAATATTATTTGTTTATCTGTTTAATTATTTAATTATTAGGGTTTAAACCTAACCCTAAAATTAAGTCTAATGAGCTATCCCTAACCTACCTACCAAAACTAAATTAAAGAGACCTATTGTTACACATTATTTTCGTCATCCCTATGAGCGTTAATGATGTAAACCTATCTGTTGCCTTCAGAGGGGTCAGTGGCCTGAGTTCCTGAAGAGAGAAGGGAGAAGAACTTTTCCTGAGAAAATAAGTTGCGTTTTCCCTTGTAAAAACCCTATAAAAAAGGAATTTCACAGGTTGCTATATAGGCAGGGTGCGAGAATGCCTGATTCTCGCAGGTTGCACCATAGCTAGGGTGTGAGATGTTCGCAGGTTGCTCTATAGGCAGGGTGCGAGAATGCCTACACGTGGGAAAAACAAGCGTTTTCTCGAATCTTCTAGAAGGAGAAGCTTCTATGGTGAGGTGGCATCCGAATGGTTTGGATCTTACTCGCTTGCATGATTTAGTGGGATCATCCTAACCTCCTCGCCTTATCCTCTTCAACTTATAAAAGGAGAGGAGTTCTCATGGAGAAAGTTAGCTTTGGTTGGCTTGGAATTATTAGCCTGGTTGGAGTGGCTTTGAGATTTGCCTTTGTCAAGATAGATTGTGAATATTATCATATGTATGCTCTCAGAATTCTTGGAGTGAAAGTGTGTGGGGAACGAAGGACAGTTGGAAGGGACCTTACGACATCAAGGCCATGGTTGTAATCTCTCTTTCACATTTAATATGATACAGTAATATGATTCTTTCCTATAAAGCTTATTGTGCTTTATTGTATGATTCCTTGATCACATACATAGGTTTATATTGAGTTTATTCTATTGCTATCACTTTGGTTGGTTGCGCTCTTTTACAGGATCATCATTGTATGAGTGTTGGAACGGAACTAGGATAGCGATAGCGAGAGGAAGCGATGTTTAAACGGTATGTCGCCTATCCCTCTTTAGTTAGTAAATTCAGTATTTAAAACTTAAGGAAAGCATCATGTTCTGGTGTGTTTTGTTCTAGATCTAGGTGGTTCTAGGGAGATCAGTTAGTGTCCGCACCTACCGATTTGTCCGATAACACCTATCCTCACTCAATACACTCACTGTCATTCCTAGCCGAGTTTTTGGTCTGATGTTTTATGTGGCCCCTATTGTTCAGTTGCTAAGTGGTTGCAACCCCCTCTATGACAGATTTTCTTGGTGTGTTAAGGTTTGCTACAACCACCGTGGGCTTACCCTCTCCAGTCTCATGTTGTCGTTGACCCTAAGGGTCTTTTCAGCAAGTTGTAGGTCTCTCTGGTCGTTGTTTGAAGTCTCTGGTTTCTATTGCTAGTGTCGTCTTTGTTATTAGGTGTTTCTCTTGTTGGTGGTCTTGCTGGTATAGCCATGTTTTGTTGGTGACTACCTTGTTGTCTAAATACTTATTGCCATATGTGTGCTGCCACATCTTGCATGCTAGCAACCTAGTATTTATGGGGTTGTTCTGGAACTGCTGTAACAATCTTTTTGTGGACTGTAAGAGTTAAAGTTGCTTGGGTTTTTCTTTCCAGCCCTAGTTTAAACAAAGCCTTACAATCAACCCTATTACTTGACAGTGGCATGTTTTCTTGTTGGTCAGTTTTTTGGTCCACTACCCTTAAAGGTTCTTCTTGGCAATTTGTTCTAAGGATCATGATCAGATCTACCCTGAGGGTTTGATCAATGATCCCTTAAAGCTTTTTCTAAGCATACGTCTAAGAGGATAACAACAACATATCAGGTAATCTTGTTTTTGTTCAGTTAAGGAAATGATTAAGTAATTGTTCTGTCAATTACTGTTTCATGCTATTAGAAATTTTTAATGTCTTGTTGATTATAACATATAGTAGCTAATGTTAGAAATTAAAATTAAAATATTTTTGCTTTAGCTAGCTACTATTTATTTTCCCTTAAATTCTAACATGGTATCAGAGCTTAGGGCATGAAAATAGATCATTTGTGGTATACTTTTGAGCCTGCGTAGATCCACTATTAAGGGTTTGTTTTATCAAATCAACAGTGAGTTTGTTTTGTATCAGATCTCTTCCGTAATCAGGTTTCAGTATGGCTTCATCTTCAGTCAAAGCAGAAGATGGGTTTGAAGGGGCTTCAAACTTCAATGCCTGGAAGGCTAGGGTCTTTAATATCCTAGAATAAAGTGACTTGGATGAGCTGGTTACTAGGGTGATGGAAGAACCTACTTCAAATGCAGGAAGAGCAACTTATAAGAAGAGGTAGGCCAAAGCCAAGAGGGTCAATTTTGACTCAGTTAAAGACAACACGATGCCTCTTATTTCTCATTTAAGGAAAACAAAGGAATGTTTTGATGTCTTGGCAAATTTGTATGAAAAGAAGGCCCCAACTTAGAAAAGGGACCTTGAAGAAACAACTACGTACATTGAAGACAGGAAAAGATGAAACCATCTCTGCCTTCTTTTCCAAAATTTCCCAAACAAGCGACCATCTTGCAACAATTGGAGTTGCAGTAGATGATGATGACCTTGTACAAACAGTGCTAGATGGTCTTCCAGAATCATGGGAGACATTTCTCTCATCAATAAATGGAAGAGAAGTTCAACCCAACTTTGAGAAATTATGGCATGATTGCTTGGAAGAAGAGGGAAGACTTAAAAGTAGAAATGAACCATCAACGGTGAAAGACCATGCTCTTTCAACCAAAGCCAAGAAATGGAAGAGGTTTCCTCAGCACAAAGGCAAAGGTAAGAAACCTCAAGGTAAACACTCTCATCCTCACTCTCATTTATCTAAAGTAAGATGCTTCAACTGTAACAAGCTAGGTCATTATGCAAAACACTGCAGGAACCCTCCTTCACAACAGAAACAGAAAGGTAGGTTCCATGCTTCAGTTGCAACTGAGGAAGAAGAGCATCAAAGAAAGAGAACCAGAGTTGTTACTAAAGAACAAGAACAACATAGAGAAAGTTATCTTGTTTCAACTCTCTTGAGTGCTGACACCAAATCAGAAGATATTTGGTTAGTGGACAACAGAGCCTCCAAGCACATCACAGGATTCAAACAAAACCTTGTGAACTACCGAGATAAGAAGTTCAATGTGAAGGTAGAATTGGGTGATGATGGCACTTGTGCCATCAAAGGAATTGGATCAACATCTTTTCAGCTTCAGTCGGGTAATATATTTCATATTGAAGAAATTATTTATGTTCCTGAATTAAAGAAAAATCTTATCTCGGTTGCAGTTCTAGAAAGTAAAGGGTACACATTAGCCTTCTCCAAAGGAAAGACTCTTATGTGGCCCTCAAATGAAAGTATGAGCTCAACCATGACAATCAGAGCTTAAGAAGGTGGACTTTACAAAGTCACTAGTCAAGTTATTCAGGCATTAGCTCATGAGATGATCAACCCCTGCGAACTATGGCATAGAAGGTTTAGACATCTCAACTATAATGTCCTCCTAGGTTTGCAAAAGATGGTAACAGGTATGCTAGTTTTTTCTTTTGAGCATGGTAGTATTTGTAGAGGTTGTGTTCTTGGTAAAAATACAAAGAAAGCTTACTCTCACAGTAATAGAAAAACTAATGATATCTTAGATCTTATTCATTCTGATCTCTGTGGACCTATGAATGCTCCGTCCATGAATGGTTGTCTTTATTATGTCATTTTTATTGATGATTGTTCTCGCAAAACTTTGATTTATTTTCTGAAAACTAAAGATGAATCTTTCAGTAAATTTCAGGATTTTAAGAATCTTGTTGAGAATCATACAGGTAGACATATCAGTGTTTTCATAACAGACAATGGAAAAGAATTTGACTCCCACAAGTATGATGATCTCTACCGGGCTTCTGGGATCAAGAGGGAGCTGATTGTGCCTTATAATCCCCAGCAGAATGGGGTGGCAGAAAGAAAGAATGGAGTTGCCCTTTAATTCTCTTCTTTGTTTGCTAAAAGCAAGTTAAATCCCAAAAGACAAGCATGAAAACATGTCTTTTCTTTGGAAATGGACACCATGGTTCGGTTTCTAAATTCTCTGACAATGTCAAAGATGTGGAACACATTCTTTTTATGCTCAACACAATTTCCTCATTGTCTAACAATACTCCAGCCTTCAGAGTAAGGGAAACTGAATTTCTTTGAGCATAAAATATCTCTCGACACCAAAATGTTCAACGTTTTCCTTCTGGGGCTGAGAAGTCATTGGTGGAAGTGTTTCTAAATCCCATTTTCATAAAACAAAGTGCAAGACCAAGGACAAATCGATTTCTTTGAGCAGAAAATAGCTCTCGACACCCAAATGTTCAATGTTTTCCTTCTAGGGATGAGAACACAATGGTGGACGCGTTTCTAACTCCCATTTTCATACAACAAAGTGAAAACTGCCATTATTCCATTAAAACGTTGTTCCAACAATGGTAACTTTGCAAATCAATCTCTGAATGTTGTATACTGCTCCTTGGGCCTTCTAGGTCTGCACAACGTTTGAATGATGGGTAAAACTAAGGGTTAATGGCTGCCATGGTTCTAGCTATGGGAAGGCCTATAAAAAATAAGAGAAATGCTAAGAAAACATCCAAAAGAGAAGACAAATGAAGATGCAAGCAAAGAATGATGAAATGGGAAAGAAATGACAGCATTCTGCACTAAATAGATGCAATGCTTCATCTCCCAAGCAACGAGAAGCTCACCAAGAACTTGAAATCACTAAGGAAGAATGCTAAGGAGAAAATTGCTAGCTATGGAGAGTGTACAAGCTTGCTAGGTGAGTGATTAGCTTCTGGAGTCATTAATCATTAAGTAAGAGAAATAGAGAGTCAAATCATTGAGGAAGAAGGTGTATAACAACCCAAGGTGAGTGATTTCCCTCTTCGAGACAAATCGTTGACCTCAAGAGGCTAAATGGCCAAATCACTGTCCTTGAAGGTGTGTTGTCCTCTTAGGCCAACGATTTGCCCTTTTCTATCTTAAATTCTCTAAAAAAAATAAATTTTGGGGCTGAGAACACATTGGTGGAAGGGTTTGTAAATCCCTTTTTATGCAACAAAGTGCAAGAGCAAGAACAAATCAATTTCTTTGAGCAGAAAATAGCTCTCAACACCCAAATGTTCAATGTTTTCCTTCTGGGGCTGAGAACACATTGGTGAAAGGGTTTCTAACTTTCATTTTTCATACAACAAAGAGCAAGATACGACCTGGCTAGGTGAGTGATTAGCTTTTGGAGTCTTCAATCACAGAGTAAGAGAATTAGATGATCAAATCATTGACAGTGTGCAACCTTGCTAGGTGAGTGAATTCCCTCTTCGAGACAAATGGTTGACTTCAAGGGGATAAATGGACAAATCACTAACCTTGGAGGCGTGTTGTCCTCTTAGGGCAACGATTTTCCCATTTCTATCTTAAATTCTCTAAAAAAATAAATTTTCAGGTTGAGAACGCATTGGTGGAAAGGTTTCTAAATCCCTTTTTCATACAACAAAGTATAAAGGCAAGGACAAATCGATTTCTTTAAGCATAAAATAGCTCTCAACACCCAAATGTTCAATGTTTTCCTTCTAGGGCTGAGAACGCATTGGTGGAAGGGTTTCTAACTTCCATTTTCATACAACAAAATGCAACATACCATTAATCCATTAAAACAGTGTTCCAACAATGGTAACTCTGCAAATTTATCTCTGAATGTTGTATGTTGCTCCCCAGGCCTTCAAGCTCTACACAATGTTTGAATGATGGCTAAAACTGAGGGTTAATGGCTGCCATGGATCAGGCTATGGGTAGGCCTACAAAACATAAGAGAAATGCTAAGAAAACATCCACAAATGAAGGCAAATGAAGCTCCAGGCAAAGAATGACGAAATGGGAAAGAAATGACAACATTCTGCACTAAATAGATGCAACGCTTCATCTCCCAAGCAATGGGAAGCTAAACAAGAACTTGAAATTGCTAAGGAGAAAATCGCTAGCTATGGGGAGTGTACGACCTTACTAGGTGAATGATTAGCTTTTGGATTCTTTAATCAAAAAGTAAGAGAACTAGAGGATCAAACCATTGAGGAAGAAGGTCTATAGCAACCCGAGGCAAATGATTTCCCTCTTTGAGACAAATGGTTGACCTCAAGAGGCTAAATGGCAAAATTGCTACCTTGGAGGCATGTTGTCCTCTTAGGCCAATGATTTTTCCTTTTTTTATCTTAAATTCTCACACAAAAAAAATTGACTTCCTTCTTTCCCTGGACAAGTCAAATTTTGCCCACCTCAAGAAGCAAGGGGAAAATTGTTTACCTACAGGACCTGGTGGCTCCTATACTAAACAATTTTCCCTCATGAGGCAAATTGTTGGCTTCCCAAGTAAGTGATTTGGCCCAATACTTCGCGACAGTGCCTCTGAGGCCAAGGCAAACCTCCAAAATGGTGTAGAAACTATAGTCTCCTTTTCTCACAACTAAAAACATCCTTGCACAGCTGAAACATTCACTATCCAATGTTGTTGAGTGAATTTGTTTCTTATTTGGCTCATCAGTAATCATAAGGGGTGATTTGGGCTGCAGTGACTTCACAGATTTTGTGCTTTGAAATGAGACTTGAAACTTGATTGGTGGCACCTAACAAGCATCGCAAGCAAGGATAGGGTCACAAACAACCTTCATAGCCTTGACAAATCATTATAATTTAATTAAATTAAGTGCCAGCAAGACCCCTTGGTTTTTGGTCTTCATGAACCCACAACCCTTCTGTCTAACCTTGGATCAACAACCCACTTGTTGTTGAGAGTAGTAAACACCAGGACTTTTCCAACGAGTGGTTGGAAGCACCATTCTGACCTTGTCTTGGCTTCTTTAATGAATTAGAAAATGAAAACTACTTGCTTGTGGAAAAAATTGCAATCAATGTTTGCATAGTTGCAGAGCTCGAAATCGAGTTCCATTGATTGTGTTGGGTGACCCACAAACATCCAAGTAGCACCTCGTCTTTCAAAAACTCAACTTCCAAAAGTGTGCAGAAATTATCTAAGAGGTTAAAGTATGAATTTCACAAAGACAACTTCTTTGCCAAAATCAAAGTTTCTTCGCTCATCTTTCATCCCTACATATGGACTTTGATTCAAATGTTTGGCATTGTCAAGATCTTGATTCATGAATTGGATTTCAATCAGCAAAGGAGGCCTTCGGGCGCCAAATGTACCTATGGGGAAACATATGGTAAAACTGTTGATTTGACCCAAAATTCATCCTCTAGACTTCCAATGACCAAGGATGTATATGTTATGTTTAGACAAAGTTGGAAATCAAACTCATGCATGTGGCTTTGGCCTTTTCCTTGATTTTTTCATTTGAGGCATCATCCTCGACACACTTGATATTGTATTCTAGTGTCAATACTGTGAGTCATGTGACACAACTATGTGAGTTACATGATTATGGTATTTCATTCTTAGAGGCAACCTGGTATCACTACCATATGTTCAAATTTCTTGTTCATCCTTGCTTCATGTCACTTCCATGCACATGAACTGCTTATAGTTTTCTCGCTCGTTAACTAGATACATAGCTCTATACGTAGAATCTTGTGTTACTTGTTGAATGGCTATGATTGATCGGTCTTTCATTGTCACCTATGTAGATGAAGTATGAACACATACACACAAGTCACAAAATCTTACTAAACCCTAAAATTATGTAAGGCATCACATGCATTATTAAACCAAGACAATCTCACATTTAAAAACTAGTTACACAAGCAACAAGCAATAAAGGTCAAAACATGTGTAGGATGATGCAAGTGAAGTGATCATCTATGCAAAAGAAAGTTTTCATTAAAATGCAATCGATCAAGGTCAATATGCATGATACAAAGCATAAGATTGCATTCAATCACAAGGCGAAACAAATCAGTCAATTTGCTTAATCATAATATGCAACTCAAAATACCATTATCAAAGAGAAGCTAAGTCAATAAAAGTGAGTTTGAAGATGAAGCTCAACATAAACAATTTGAAAAAGAGGGGCTCCCAACTCTGCAAATTGGACGTTGGTTGAGGCCTCAACAAATGGAGACACACTAAGTGAAGCCATTTATCTATGTATGAAGCCTTCAAGATATGACTCTATAAGTAGGAAAACTATAATCTCTCCTCATGGACATTTAAGTTTTTTTGAAGCGAATCCCCGTAAAACGTATTCCTTGCAAGGGAATCAATGATTACTCCAATGAAACCACTTGATTAACTCATCAACTATACCAAAAGAACAAGTGATGAGGTTAATTCGCTTTGAAGCATGAATTGATGATCTCAATTCAAGTCATGATCACAAGGCTTATTTTAATTTGGTGTGAAAGATTTTCCCTGGACATGAATTTAGTATCCTTAGGTATTGCTCCACTGCCTGTGATTATCCATAGCCCTACTAGAGTCACCATGACATCATAGACCTTGCTCGGCTACCAACTAACATCCATTGCCTTGATGGAGGTATCTACATGTCCCCTTAATTAGCTATACTTCCTTTCCCGATCCTTTACCTTTAAAATATTGTGTTAGCAACCGACAGATGGGAAAAGCAACAACTCTTTACAAGATGATGGGGGTGATTGCCTTCTATTAGGATTTATTATTTGCTTTGCCACGCTTGAGTATTATGAGTATCCCCTTATGATTTTCAGCCCTAGACATTTGGCCTTTCATCGTTCACATGACCAACTAACTTTAATGTAGCAAATGGATTATTCTCGTCATCTGACTTGTCAACTAAAACCAGTGTCAAAGTCATCAAAAGGTTAATTGCTTGGAATGTTCCAGGTCCAACTACTACTTTACATTCTTCTCGTACTCTTGATGTTTCTCTTTTTAGTCTACTTTTTCTATATCATAACCCAAAGGTGACATGTGGAGTTTGCTAGGCTTTGACCCTTGTGCACCAAGTGTTAGTGCATGTGGAAGGCTAAAACAAAAATCTACAGTTAAAAAAGCAAAGAGTCACATTAAGAGTACTAACAAGTTAATCTTTATGTAAATGAAACTAAAAGCATAAAAATAAAAAACAACTTCAAAAGAAAAGCAAGCAAACTAATCTAAGAAAGTAAAATGAAAGCAATACATGAGACTAGAAGCAAGAAAACAAAACTTGGAATGAAACTACTATGTACAAGCTAGGCACCATGTTGTTTTAGCAATTAACCATTCATCAAAATGAGATCAATGTTTCCATCCATATTCTACAACTGATATGTGCCAATGCTAATATTTTCAACCACCTAATAGGGTCTAAGCCAAATTTGTTGGGACTTTGTATGCTTTCCCTTTGGCTTGTTTGCTTCATCCCACTTTAGGACAAGTTCATTGACCTAAAAGTCTATCACTTGATGTGTGTTTGCCGAATCAATGCTTAACAATCCTTTGGTGAGCTACAAACTTTTGTTTGAATTTCTCTCTTTCCTCTTTCAACTTTGATAGCGTCAATCCAATTTTTACATCACGAAGGAGTGATCACCACTTTTTGCTTGAGATAATTGCAAAGATGGCAAAAATATGCTCGTAGGTAAAATTGTCTCTTTGCCATATACGAGAAAGTATGGCGATGTGCCCAACACTATCTTAGAAGTAACTCGATCCATGCATAATACCTTTGCATGTGCATTGTGCCAACTCCAGTGATGGTTAACCACCATCCTTTTGATAATTCGAATTAAGTTCTTATTTGTTGATTCAACGACGCCATTTCCTTATGGATAATCATTGGCCAAACAGTGTAAGACAATCCATTTCTCCAAAGCAAATTCCATCAAATCTATGGATGAAAAATATGATGCATTATTAAATATTACATCGATGGGACACCAAACCAAACCTCGTGGTGATATGGTGCTCCCATAACCTAATTAATATTGTGTCTTTCATGTTTGTTAGTGGAACAACCTTTGTCCATCAAGTAAAGTAGTCTATGGTAGCTAGCATGCTACTCTGAAGAGTGAGGACTAATCTCACCTATGACATCCAATCCCCGTTACTCAAACTATTTGTCAATTGCAATGGGTTGCAAAGGTATTGTTGCTTTATTTTCTTTACTTGCACATGTTTCTCCTATTCAACATTTTCTTATGTGTGCATGCACGTCTTTGAAAAGCATGGCCTTATTAACTACCTCTTAACACTTTGTGAGAAATGGTATCTCCAGAGAAATGCCCACCTGTTAGACCATTATGCAAATCTTTCAATACTTTCTTTTGAGGCCTCAACTAGCCCCAAGTGCTCAAACTTGTTTGGGGGGGGCAGGTGGGCTTTTTTCTTGAATTTTTTAGCTATTCACCTTCTACTTCATTTCATGACCTTTTCCATTTACCTTTTATATTTTATTTAATTATGATGATGTTTGGTTGAAGGGATTTTGGAATCCTTAAATTGCTTCAAGGTTTTAATGGTTTGCTTTGTTTGAAATAGAGCCATCAATGTTCCATTTGGATTTTCGAAGCACCAATTTCAAAAGTGGCCCAATACATTATCAAACTTCCTCTAATTTTTTTCATTTCGAAACTCTAAAAGATCCTCCCCCGATAGTTCATCGAACCATTTCTTATCTTGTGTTCGTGAAAAAATAAAGTTCAATTGGCTCCTATCTTTGTGTATTGGGCCACTTTCCACAATGAAAATGTTAGGCAGCTAAAGAGGTAGTAGTGGGGGCCTAGAGGGCCCATAGTGATAATAGTGGAGGTTATTCAATGTAAGGTGGACTAGGTCCACTATATTATTAAATAAGGCTCACTATGGTAGCTAGATATAATAAATGAATAGTTAGATATAATAAATGTAAGAGGGCTTCTTAGAAGGTTCTACTTCTAGAAGATTCCTCCTCTATAATGTTCTTAGGTGATGGTAGCACTATATAAAGGGGTTTAAGCAATGTAATAAGACATGAAGAGAATTATTGTATTGTGAGTTGTAGCTCAATAGGAGGATGCCCCCTCGAAGAGGCAAGTGAGCAGGAGAGGATCTCTTCCATAATAGGATCCATTGTATGGTGTTGCCCTACCTCAAGGGTTTGGTAATAATAAAGTGTGGTTTTTTATATCTTGATCTATGGATCTATTATGTATTCAGTATTTGTGGTGATTATATTTGTAGATCTATTCAGGTTCTTAACAATTGGTATCAAAGCACTTTCCTTGGTAGACATTGTGGACAAATATTTTTTATTTTTGTAGATTTTTTTTCGGAGAAGAAAAAAGAGGGCCGCGACATTCCAGAAAATTTCAGTATATTTCTGTGCAAAATTTGTAGAAACAGGTTGTAGATCTAAGTTCCTCTTAGAAAAACACCCAAGTTGAAAAAGAAAATCCTTTGAGACGACACAATGTTTTTTTTATTTCTGTAGCAGCTGGAGACCTAATTTGCCCAAACAAATTACAGAGATGAGTTCCTCTCGCAATTTCACCTAATTTCAAAAAACAAATTAGTCAAAACAGAGTCCGGGAAGTGAAGTTATGAGCATTTTAAATTCAACAGTTTTTCAGTGTTTTTTCCAGAAAAAAGCCACGATTTTCTATCGTATCTTATTGTTCTATTTTTTGGGTTTTTTCGTGACGGTTGCGGGACCGAAGATTTCATAGGGTGATCAGATGGCTATTTCCTCTCAAACCCTCAAATAAATTCTACAAATTACTGAAGCATTCAAATCCCAATTGTATGACACATTGGATGCCAAATTGGATGACTTTATAGATGACCTCACAAATGACCTCAATGAGATTCATTGGATAATATGTAGGAGATATTTTTTATGGCGAACATCAGGAATGAATATAATCAAGAAATATATGTTTGGTATGATTTGGAGGCCGATTGCGATGATTGGTATATGGATAGTTGTAATTTCTGAGATGACAATCACTTTAATATTTTATTTGATGACTCTAATACACCTTCTATAGAGAGCATCAATGTGACAAATCGGGAGCCAATGATTATTACCAATGTCCATCCTACATATTCTACAGTGGTATTATTCCTTCCAGATTCTGCTACAACCCTTTTCCACTATGTGGATGGATCTTCTTATTTGGATCCACATGACAGGTATCAGTATTTGGAGCATCATTTTGAGTTGGTTATTGGGTTCCAAAATATTCCACGGGGAGTTCACATGAGCACTTGGACATGGGATCCAGACTTACAATGGCGGTTGGACTACTTCAACATGGCGGCTTTCCTTTCTACATGGGACCTTGGTTCTCCAGTCTTCTTCAACATTATGATCCAAAATTATCCATGGGACCCTGGTATATGATTGTACATCAAGCGTTGAGGACAACGCTTTCATAAGGGGGATGGAATGTTATGTAGCTAGAGAGGTAGTAGTGGAGTCCCAAAGGGCCCATAGTGATAATAGTGGAGGTCATTTAATATATGAGAATGTGGTCATTCAATGTAAGGTGGACTAGGTCCACTATGTTAATAAAGGCCCACTATGGTAGTTGGATGTAATAAATGTGAGAAGGCTCTTTAGAAGGTTCCTAGGAGATATAGAGAGCTATATAAAGAAGTATAAGAAATGTAATGAAACATAGTGAAGAATATTGTGATTGTAACATGCAAGTGTTGCTTGAGGAGTGCATTCCTTCCTTAAGGAATAATAGATGGTGTTACCCTACCTCAAGAGTTTTCTCTATATTCTTGTGTTCATGTTATGGTGAATGGTTTATGGTATATTCTTGGTCTTATTGAAGTATATTTGCAGATCAGGAGAAAGAGAGACCCATGGAAGCTAGCAAAGAAGTTATTGTCGAGTCTGAAATTGAATCAGAGGCAGAGTCTACAGAAGGAAATGAAGAAAAACCACAGGAAGGACACAGTCAGGAAGCTAAGGAGGTCATTGACTCAAAGGCACATAGTGTTGCAAATTTGAAGAAAAAAGAACGGATTCCTACAGTTGTTGTATATCGCCATCCACATCATATAGAGAAACAACAGTCATCAAGGCAAGGGCGTGTGCATCAACACATTTATGCACCAACAGGGAACCAAAAAGGAAATCGATCAAGAGGTGCATGGAGTCCTACTAGCACTACGGGAATAACTCAAGCTATAGAAACAATCCCATGGCAACCCCCACATGATGCAGAGCAAGATCAGGGTGGCAAGGCAACAAATAGACATCATGTTTGACTTCCAATGGAATGGATGGATGGTCGTACTTGGTACTAGTGGGCTACATTGCTTATTCGGTCATATTGTATGGTTTCTTCTCATGTTTCGAGGATGAAACATGTGACGGGGGTTGGAATGTAGTATACCTATGGAGGTAATATGGGGTACCTAGGGAGGTACACAATGGGAATGTATTTATGTGTTATTAGTGGAAGTCATTTAATATATGAGAATGTGGTCTTCAATGTAAGCTGGACTAGGTCCACTATATTAATAAAGACCCACTATGGTAGTTGGATGTAATAAATGTGAGAAGACTCTCTAGAAGGTTCCTAGGAGATAGAGAGAGCTATATAAAGAAGTATAATAAATGTAATGAAACATAGTGAAGTAAATTGTGATTGTAACAAGCAAGTGTTGCTTGAGGAGAGCATTCATTCCTTAAATAATAACAGATGGTGTTACCCTACCTCAAGGGTTTTCTCTATATTCTTGTGTTCATGTTATGGTGAATGGTTTATGGTTTATTCTTGGTCTTATTCAAGTATATTTGCAGATCAGGTATAGGTTTTTAACAAGAACCTTCTAAGAAGTCCTCTTACATTTATTATATCTAACTACCCATTTATTATATCTAACTACCATAGTGGGTCTTATTTAATAATATAGTGGACCTAGTCCACCTTACATTGAATGACCTCCACTATTATCACTATGGGCCCTCTGGGCCCCCACTACTACATCTCTAACTACCTAACGTAAAATTATATCTTTTGAGTGAGATTAATGGTTCATCGAGTCTCTTTTGAAGTTCTTCAAAAGATCAAAACAATTTTATAGTTCACTGGGCCATTTATTTTGTTTCAACATGCTATTGTCTTTGAAAGTAGTTCGACAATGTATTAGGCCCATTTCGAAAATGTATATTGCATCTTTTGTAATGTCTCGATGGTTCGTTGGGCTATCTTAACTTCATAGTGGAAACATCTTTTGAATTTGCCCAATATATTAGCGAGCCACTTTAAAACGTTAGAATTGAAGATCTTTCGAAATGGGTTAATAGGTCATCGAGCCATTCGTAATCTTCATGAAAACCTTTCCAAATACCTCGATGGTTCATTGAGTCGCTTTGAATGTTCAAAATTTTGCATTAAAGACACTTTACCACTACGATCTTCGAATTGATGCAGGATATCACTTGTAATCTTCTTGAATGAACCACATATCCACAAATGTTTGAAAGTAAATACAATTGGTAAGATCTCAATGCCTTTTTAAAGGATCAATAACATTCGAAAGAGGCTTTTTTCCTAAGATTTTATGAGAGCAAAAAGTGGGAGTGCATTTGAAGTTACAGGCCATTCGTAATTAGTTGGGCATTTGAGGATTTCTAGTTCCTACAGATTGTCAGTGCTACCTCTACTTAAAACCTATGGAATCTTCACTAGGTTTGCTAGGTAAGCATGTTTTCCCCTTTTCCATTTTAATCATTACGAAAATCCCTTGAGCTATCAATTCAACGATGGCATCTTTGTTAGTGTGATAGTGAAAAGAAGGGACTATGCCATACTTATGTATTTTGTATTGGAGATTTCCCTACGACACACAGTTTGAAATTATCATCCCTTGCACGAAGTCTACTTTCGTTTAAATTCAAATGTGTGCAATGGATTCACATATTCTAGAGGTTGTCATGTTTGAATGAAATTTCACCATAACCAAATGCTACAATTCGTGGATCGTTTGCGTAAGCATGTTCCTTTCCTAGAATTGACTTATGAAATTCCCACTTCTTTCAAATGCTTACCCTATGAACCCATTGAAGCACCATCCCTTTCAAGAGTTTAATGATTCATGTAGTAACCTCCCCACAATCAAATTGTTCATAGTTCAATCTGAAACGACACTTTCAAGTTTGCATTAGCTCATATAAATTGACCCAATTAGGTGTGGTGCTTATGAATGCTCTCAAAAGAAGATGTTACTCATAGGGTGAGGCCCTTTTTTTCAAAATTTGAAATGCATACTACAATTTCAAGCCTTGCCAAAGTCTACAATGTCTAACTTACCCAAACCAAATGCGACTGAAGATGTTCTAATTCTGATTGGGGATTTTTTGAAGCAAACTTTTGCTAACCCAGTTAATGTGCTTTGTTGTTGGAAAAAGTGAACAACATGACCTTCTTAAGAAACTAAAGTCTAAGAAGCAAAAGAAAGCCAAGAATCTCAATGTGGAATGCTAGCCTAAAGAACCAATGCAACATGTCCATTCAGACACTTCCAATCACACGGACATTGAGGGTGCTCATCGATATAATGGGGAATTTTTTTGCTTAAGGACAAAACAATTGTTCAAGCATCCTTTGATCCAACTCAAGAATAGTGGCATGATGCAATTGTCATGAAAAATACCAGAAGACCTCAATCACATGATGTGTCTGCTAGACCAAAGGTGGTGCCCTACGTCGAGATGATCCAATGGATCATTGAGCATATAAAAATTTATGCAAGGACATGAATCAACAATAAAGACAAATTCATAGCCTCATTCCAAGCAAGTAACCTCGACACATATTACAAGTTCGTAAGGGTGGAATTGCACATGACTAGTGAAGGGTAGGGGAATTTGCATGCAACAAGGACTATCATGACATTGTCAACAACATGTATGATGAGGGAGGGAAATTCAGATCTAGGGAGAAGAATATATACCCCACTACAAGTCTAAGAGCACCCTACATGTATACAATTGCCTTAGTAAGTAAGATATATGGTGATAAAGGATCCACACATTTCAGAAAGGCTTGGGTTCCTCTTTTGCACACCACAGTGGAGGAAGGAAAAGTTATCAATTGGAATGCCATCCCTTCCCATACACTAATTGATGCAATTGCCAAGGTTAAGTGCCCTACACCATCAACCCAACCAAAATTCTATATATCCTCATACCTTTTGGACATTATATGTGTTGTAAATACATTCCTTGAGATGGGGTGGAGATGGGATGCCAATTGTTTGCTTGTGCAAGGTGATGCCAACCCCCATTCTCCTTGGGCTGCACGACCTCCCAGTCAAGAATCTTCAATTCTCGGAGTTGAATTAGCTCTCTAAAGCCTTAATGGTCTCGCTTGTAAATAACCACAGGTCTCTTTAGTCTTTCGGTGCAAGTTCTATGACACTCGCGATCTCTCACTTCGCAATATCGGGTGATTAGTGTTCAGGCGCTAGCTCCTCCTCCGTTAGCTCCTTCCTGCATATGACCTCGGGTTATGTCCACACACAATTGCAGGCCACTCTCAAGTTTTTAAATCCCGACCACTTTCCATCCCCACAATCCTTCGTAATCGTCGATCTCACAATCTTGACGATGCTTTTGAACGGATGGCTCAGATCTGTCCTTTCCAAATCTACGGATTAGATTTAACCCTTCTAAATCAACGATTGTGATTTATTTCGTGATTCAGACTTCGTGAGTTTCGACTTTCAACCTTTTCTTTCCTCTGAAATGTGCGGATTCTTGCCGTGTGTCCTCCTGAATCGGACGGCTATAATTTACTTCGGACTATCCAACGGTCGACATTTATTTTGGCTCTCTGAGCTCCGGGAGTTTCAAGTCTCAATCTAAAAATCTCGAAGTGATTTCTCTGGAGTTCATAATCTATCGCCACGTATCCTTTTGGATTAGACGGTTCAGATCTCCTTTGAGTCTTCGGCGATCTCTCCTCCTATGTATACATAGAGTTTAAAGTTCGTGCACTTTTCCTAAATCCAACGGTCTGAAATAATTCGGCTCCTCTTGGACAGATCTTCACCCTTCACCTTGCCCAACCTTCACAAATTCTTCTTCTGAAAGATTTCTTCGACACTTAGTCGATTTCTAGTCCTGTGCACTCCTTGCAACCGACCTCTGCACTTTCTTGCGAGAAAAACTAGAGTTATTTCTCCAAGTCAAAGACTTCGCCTACGCACTCCTTGCGCTTAATATGCACACTCTGCATACAAAAGTTCCATGCTATCTCTTCTGAGCTTCGAGTCGAACAAGACTCTCTCACATGCACTCCTTGTGTTCAATATGCACTCCTTGCATAACTTGCAGAAGAGAAACAATTGAAACTTATTCAATTCTTCATAAATTCATCCATTCACCATGAACATCATATATCCAAAAAATTCATAACAACAATAAACTTGTAAATAGTATCAACACTGTACAATTGGATCAACTTCCTCTATTCTATTCATTCCAGAAAAAACATGATTACACCTCTATCTCTTACAGTCATTACAATTAGAAAACTTATCTAAGGACCTAGAGCTTCCTCACTTTTCTTCCTTCTATCTAAGTTCTATCACCTTTTACTGTAACGGTTACCTACTCAACTTAATTAAATGCAACCTAATGACTAATCAGGGCAAATATCCTACACCTGTAATATTTTACAGTCGTGTAAGGATTTACAATCGCTCTGTCATTTCAAATGGTGGCCCGACTTTACATACAACTAATTTAATTAACGAGAAATTCAAAAAATCTCCACACTGCTACCAAGTTGGTTAAGAGTCGGTTTGGTTCTTTCAATGCATGAAGTGTCGAGTTCACTTCCACCTCTGTTTTTCTTGATTTGATAGTGATGCTCCTGCATCATACTCCTCTAGACAAAATATTCATGGACTCTTGTCCATGAGCTCTTGCACTGTTTTTCCATACTTCAAAATATCAAGTTCAGTTACCCAACTTGAATCTTCCACTGGGTGATCCTTCCACTTCACTAAATATTCAGGGTGCATCTTTCTTCTGGTTTTCCTTCCAACTCCCTGTTCCAAAATTTTCTCCATCTGAGGTTTTTCTACTGTGGGCATCTGTTCTTCCCACTGAATCTCTTCATGATCATCTAATTCTCCTACGTCATCTCTATTATAAGGATACAAGTCTGCAATGTTGAATATCGATGATATCCCAACTGTTAAAGTTTCTACTATTATTAGGTTACTTTCAATTTACTAGATAACAATAGCATATATAGGATCACTGAGAGAAACACAATCACAAGAGTACACAAGCATTTATCTTGGGAAACCATCAAGGGGAAGAAAACCCATCAAAACTTCCTTAATATAGATAACCAATACAATGCCAAGACAATGAACCAAGCAATACAAAAATTCCTCTCCCAGAGATGCGCCTCTCTCTCTCTTCCTTCTTCTCCAACTGCAGCTCCAAACTTGCACTCTGATGAACAAGTGGGTGTATGTCCAAATGAGGTGTTGGCCTCTCTTATTTATACAATCTGGCAGGTGTTGAACAAGTGTCTTTTCACTGGCAGGGCCGACTTCTCATTGTGGGTGGTTATAACCACTTTAATATATTCTAGTTGGGTCGACTTCTCATTCTGGGTGGTTATAACCACTTTAATATATTATGGGGCCATCTTTTCATTTAGACTATTACAATTAGGGTTTGACCAATCCGCAAAAGGGGATTTGGTCAATTACAATGCCCGATATGATCAATCCACAAAAGGGGATTGATCTAATCAATAATAAATATATTTTATCTTTATCCACAAAAGGGGATAAGAATATTCTTTGTTGTTACACAATATTTTAACACTCCCTCTTAACAAGAAGGATATTCTTTATCTTTTGATAGGTCACTAGATGTCAACATCAACTAGCCAGTAGCATCCACTGGATAACATCATCAACTGGGCAACATCATCAACTGGGTAACATCAACAACTGGATAACAGGAGGCATCAATATAATCCACTTGGTCATCTGGCATCATGATCACTGACTAGCATATCTATAAATCATCGGAAGTTTTGTTCTCTTTATCTTCGCGCAGAAGATACTCTTTCTTTCTTTCGTCTTCACGCAGAAGATACTTCTTTCTTATCTTCGCACAAAAGATGTCTTATCTTCACACAGAAGATATTCTATGAGTTTGCCATTCCTTTTATGTTCTCCCTTCTCTTGTAGTCATCTATCTCACCCATCCATTGGGGAGGACTACTACCATAGCTTCACTCCTAGTCATCCCACATGAATTAGAGAAGCTAAGATGCTAGCATGGGCAAGACTAGACTCCCTTTCCATGATCCACGCAGGATCACGACACAAACCTCAAGAGCCAACTAACCATTCCACATGGTCAAGGTTTGTGTTCCAGGCTACTCCATCCTTGGCCAGAGGAGAGTATCTTCTCGCTGCCCCTTGGAGAAACATCCACATTCCTCTCTACGAGGGTGGTCACGCCCCTCTCTGCGAGGGTATTCTAGCATATCCCTAGAGTATCCAAAACTCAACACTTGGATAGAGGCCAACTTTGGCAAATTTCTCATTCCCTTTCTCTACGAAGGTCTCTTCTCTTTCTCCTTCTCTACGAAGGTCTAGCTATGGGATCCAAAAATATCTCTTGTGGTCCAAAATCTTTCAATGGTATAATATCATGCTACCCATCTGTTGGGCACCATCCATCTACTGGATAACTTTCATCTTGATCAAAATATCTAGGCACCATCCATCTGCTTTCCTAACTGCATCAAATCACAATATTTTATTTCGAACTCAGAGACATAGCTCCCTCTTGCACCAAATAGATAGTTTCTAATCATCATCCTTGAAGTTCTCTTCTGTAATATCCTGGGTGCCTTCTTGAGTTCGCATATTTCTTTCTTTCTGTCTTCATACTGGATCAACCTGCTCCCTCTGCATCTATAAGAACGGTACTGGAGCAACCTGTAGTTACCTGCATCTCATCCACTATATCTGAGTATCCATCTTTTTCTTCATCTTGAATATTTCYGWTCTGCATCTTTAGGAGCCTCCTGCTCCTATATAAGTACTGKATATTGTCTGGTCTTTRCTGACTGTCACCATATCATACGTCCTTCTCGTGTTGTCTAACTTCTGCAAGTCACGGCATAAGTTCTTTCTTYCGAGACTTGTAAACTTACTTACAATATGCTTTCTTTGTCACTCTCATGAGTGATCATAGCTAAAATAAATATTGTATCTCTTTCTTCATCCTCTTCTTTGATACTTCCTTCATAAGTCTGCATAGACACTGAAATAAAATGAGGTTAATTAACATTCTCACAAAAAACTAACTTGTAATGATAAAGTATTAAAGTAAACAAGATACTAAAAAATAAACATGAATACTGATCTTTTGTTTTTGTGTGGGGAGGCTCCATGGACTCCACCATTTGCTATCTTTCTTCAGATCAAGTATCTTCAACTTAAAGTACATAATCCTTAATTTCTGCTAAAGATTTCTTTGAGGGAGGAGATTCCTCTTCCTCTGCCACATGTGCTTGATGCTTTCTTTTCCCTTTTCCTTGAGGACAGTCATAGGAAAAGTGTCCCAACTTTTGACCGTTGTAGCATCTGATCTTTGAAACATCTTTCTTCTTATTTGGAACTCTTACGGAGTTAGCTTCTTTATTATTCTTCCTGAAGGAACTTCTTTTGTTCTTTTGAGCTGTAAGAGCTTCCTCTTCATCAACAATTAATCTCTTATGTTGGTCTGCAAGTCTAGATTCTTCGTGTGTGCAATTTGCCCATAACTTATCAAACTTGGGTAACTTGCTTCTTGCACACACTCCTTGTACAAAAGGAATCCAAAATGTTGGCAACCCATTTAGGGTTGTGGTTAAAATCTCTTTGTCACTAATGACATCTCCAATAGCTGCACGCTGATCTCTGATCTGAGAAACTCTCGTAAGATAGGATGTGACAGATTCTGAGTTTTCCATCTTCATATTACAAAGTTGATTCCTTAAGGAAAGATTCTGGTTAATGTCTTTGCTTACATATAACTTGTTGAGTGCTTCATACATTTGCCTTGATGTATGTAGTTCGGAAATATGAGGGATCAAGTGATCCTTTACTGAATCTGACACGATTCTCTTTGCTTTCTTTTCATTCTTCTTATGCTTGGTCTTTTTCTCTTCTTCATCTGGTTCTGGTACACCCACTGTAACATGTTCTAGGAGATCATTCTCATCTAGAATCATATGCAACCTATGCTTCCAAGATCTGAAGTTTCTAGATCCTTCCAGCTTGTCTTCTACCCTCATGCTGGTAGCCATTCTTTCTTGCAGTAGAAACCCTAACCCTCCAAGCTATAGAAATAATAAAAAAATCAAATTTCTTGGATCGGAAAACTAAACTCACCAAAAGATGCACTGGATTGAGGCGAGTATGCTGGTACAATTAGATTTTTGAAAATCCAAATTTTGACCCTTGAAATTGGATCAACGGATTTCTGGACTGATGCTTCTGGTTTTCTGGTACTTTGTGAAAGCTAGGGTTTCACTTTCCGAGAGATCTAGCCACTGAAAAGGTGCGTTGAAGATGCCAAAGTGTTCCTTGAGGTAGGGCGCACCTTTCTAGATGGTTTTGAGGCTAAAAACCTTCTTTAATAAAAAGCCCTAATTTTCATGTACGACAACAATGACGTTTTTCTTTTTCCTATGAAAGATGCTCTATTCAGCTTAGCTCTGATACCATGTTAAAGTTTCTACTATTATTAGGTTACTTTCAATTTACTAGATAACAATAGCATAGATAGGATCACTGAGAGAAACACAATCACAAGAGTACACAAGAATTTATCCTGGGAAAACCTCAAGGGGAAGAAAACCCAGCAAAACTTCCTTAATATAGATAGCCAATACAATGCCAAGACAATGAACCAAGCAATACAAAAATTCCTTTCCCAGAGATGCACCTCTCTCTCTCTTCCTTCTTCTCCAACTGCAGCTCCAAACTTGCGCTTTGATGAACAAGTGAGTGTATGTCCAAATGAGGCGTTGGCCTCTCTTATTTATACAATCTGGCAGGTGTTGAACAAGTGTCTTTTCACTGGCAGGGTCGACTTCTCATTATGGGTGGTTATAACCACTTTAATATATTTTGGGGTCGTCTTTTCATTTAGCCTATTACAAATAGAGTTTGACCAATCCACAAAAGGGGATTTGGTCAATTACAATGCCCGACATGATCAATCCACAAAATGGGATTGATCTAATCAATAATAAATATATTTTATCTTTATCCACAAAAGGGGATAAGAATATTCTTTGCAGTTACACAATATTTTAACACCAACATTGTCTGGCAACTAGATCTCATAAGCATTTGTTGCAAATTTTCTAAGGATGTTGCATTGTCCTATCTTCTTCATCTTCAACTTATTATATGTTCCTCTTGGAAACCTTTCCTTCCTCAAATGAGCTAAAACTTCATCTCCCACTTCAAATTGAACTCCCCTTCTTTTTTGTTCAACTCTGTCCTTATACTTTTGATTACTAACATGTATCTGCCTCCTAACTTGATCATGAAGTCTTTGCATTTCTATAGCAAAATCTTCTGCTCCAATGCTCTTGAATTCATCTTGTTTCAACTCTCTCAATTCTGCAACCCCTCTTGGTTGTCTTCCATATACTATCTCAAATGGACTTTTTCTGGTGCTCCTGTTAACTGAATTGTTAAATGCAAATTTTGCCTGTGCTAGAATCTAATCCCACTGACGACCTTGTTCAGTGACTAAACTCTTTAACAAATTTCTCAGGCTCATGTTCACCACTTCAATCTTCCCATTTTTCCGAGGGTGATATGTTGAACTAAAAGATAAATTAGTTCCCAGCCTCTTCCATAGAGTACTCCAAAAGTGTCCTACAAACTTAGTGTCCTTGTCTGAAACTATACTTTTGGGCAATCCATGTAATCTCACAATTTCTCTGAAAAACACATTGGCTATGTGTGTAGAATCATTTGTCTTCTGGCATGGTATGAAACATGCCATTTTAGAAAATCTATCGACCACAACAAATATGGAATCACTTCCTTTATGGGTTCTAGGTAATCCCAATACAAAATCCATACTAATTTCATCCCAAGGCCTTTCTGGAATAGGCAATGGATAATACAAACTAGTATTTTGTCTCTTCCCTTTTGCATGTTGACAAATCTTACATCGATCTAAAAATTTCTTCACATCCACCCTCATACCTGGCCAATAATACAAACTACTCAACTGTGCAAATGTTTTGTCATGACCAAAATGTCTGGCTAGACCTCCACTATGTTTTTCTTTTAATAAATTATCTCTCATTGAACATCTTGGTATGCACAATTGGCTTCCTTTGAACAACAATCCATCCTGGATTAAATATTCTACCCATAAACTGTTATCCCTCAACAAAGGATTTTCATATGCTTCATAATCCTCCTTAAAATCTAGATCTTCCCGATACATTTCCTTAAGGTGTTCAAACCCTAAGGTCTTCACTTGGAATTCATGTATAACCAAACTCCTCCTGCTCAAAGCATCTGCAACTTTGTTAGCACTTCCAGAAATATGTTTAATGACAAAAGTAAAATTCTGCATGAATTCTACCCACTTAGCATGCCTCTGATTCAACTTCTCTTGCCTAGTAATAAATTGCAAAGCTTGATTATCACTATACAAGACAAACTCTTTTGGAATTAAATAATGTCTCCATTTCTTCAAAGCTTGATTCACTGCATAAAACTCTTTGTCATACGTAGAATATTTCTCCTTAGCGTCATTCAACGTTTCTCTAAAATAAGCAACTGGCCTATTATCTTGACTCAAAACTGCTCCAATGGCTATTCCACTTGCATCACACCTCACCTGAAATGTTTTTCCAAAATCTGGTAAAACCATAATTGGTTGTTTTGTTATCTTCTTTTTCAACACTCTGAAGTTGTTCTCAGCCTCCTTTGTCCAATTAAAAGACTTATGTTTCTTTTTCACAGTGTTCATTATGGGTGCACATATACCACTAAAATCTTTGATAAACTTTCTATAAAAACTTGTCAATCCATGAAAACTTCTCACCTCAAATATGCTTCTTGGTGATGGCCATTCTTTGATTGCTCTCACCTTCTCTGGATCCGTCTTCAATTCATTTGAAGAGATCACAAAACCCAAATATATGAGTTATGTCTTCATAAAAGAACTTTTCTTCAAGTTTATTAACAACTTTTCTTGCTGCAATCTCCTCATCACTAATGTCAAGTGATTTAAATGTTCTTCCTCTGTTTTGATGAAAACTAATATATCATCCAGATATACAATGACAAATTTACCTATGAAGTCTTTCAATACATCATTCATCAACCTCATAAATGTACTTGGAGCATTTGTCAATCCAAATGGCATGACTAGCCATTCAAACAAACCTTCATTTGTCTTGAATGTTGTCTTCCATTCATCTCCCTCTCTCATTCTTATCTGATGATATCCACTCTT
>ML781807.1:34830-59264 GCA_009831015.1 Picea engelmannii
GGGTGGTAATGAGTGAGACAACTCATCCACTACTATGTCAGCAAAATTCTCTAACAATTCTTGGATTTCTTCAGGTAAATCATTCATGGAAGTATTGGTAAGGATAACTCTCGGCTTCCTCACTACAACAAATTGCATTTCTTGATCTTTCTTGATTTCCTTCAAGAGTTCCTTCCCACTCACGAGAAGTATTCTCGTGTTGGCTTCTTCCTTTTCTTTCTTCTCTTCTATTGGCAGTAACATGTGGGTTCTGCCATTTTTTTCCAGAGTATAAGTATTTTTTCTCCCATCGTGAATGACATTCCTATGAAACTGCCATGGTCTCCCCAACAAAATATGACAAACATCCATGGGAATTACATCACACAGAATCTCATCTTTATAGCCTCCTATTTTAAATTCAACTTTGCATTGTTGACTTACCATTACTTGATGTCCTTTCTGCAACCACAAAACTTTATATGGACTTGGGTGTGCAGTTGTCTCCAACTCCAGTTTCTCCACCATTTATGTAGATACTAAATTATCAGTGCTCCCACTGTCTATAATCATCTTGCAAACTTTGTCCTTTGTTTTACAAGCAGTCTTCAACAACTTCGTTCGTTGAACTGAATCTTCTATTTCTTTCTTTGGCTTTAGAAGAACTTTCCTCATCATAAGGTTTTGTCCTCCTTCTGTTGCCTCTACTTCCACATTCTTCTGGGCCTCAAAAATGTGCACTTCTCCTCCTCCTTTCTTCCTCTCGGGGCATTCCCAAGACATGTGTCATGTCTTTCCACAGGCATAACATTTAACTCCACCTCCTCTACCTCTTCCTCTTCTTCGAGGAAAAGAATTTCTCCCACCAAACGGTCTTCTTTGGGAACTTCCTCCCCTTTCAAGGTGACCATATGATTTCTCATTCTCATCCTTAGTTTTCAGTGCCTTATCATAGACAATCCCCTTACCTCTATTTATGCCTCTACTTTTGTTTCGTTGATTCTGATTCCTGGCCAACTTTTCTTCTACCTTCAGTGCAATCTGATAAGCATCTTCCACAGTCCTTACAGTCATCATGCTAATATCATCCTGGATTTCATACCTCAAGCCATTTATATACCTGGCAACTTTTTCATCGTCCTTCTCTCTTTGTCCAGTCCTAATATTCAGCCTATAGAATTCCTCTGTATACTCTTTCACTGTCATACCCCTCTGTCTCAAGTTCTGCAACTTCCTGAACAGATTTATCTGGTAATCCTTAGGTATGAATTTAGCCTTCAGTTTGGCTACCATCCTATCCCAATTTTTTATCTTTTGTTTGCCTTTGTTCCTTCTCTCTGCCTGCAGTTCATCCCACCACAGTGTTGCATGTTATTTTAATCTGGTGACAGCATGTCTCACCTTCCTTCCTTCATCGACATCTTCATAGTCGAAATACTTATCCATGGACCTTATCCAGTCTAATAGCTCTTCGACATCCAAATTACCTTCATACATTAGGACGTCCATATTTGCTCTAGCTCCCAACTTCACAACAGCTTTCAATAAGAATTCTTCAGACGCATCTTCCCCTGTAGCTTCTTCAACTTCTACTTCTTCGCTTTCTGCATCACTGACGTCTTCAAAGGCATATGTTCTATTTTGCATTGCTTCCATCGCTTCCAACCTTGAGCGAAGTTCTCTCACTTCGCTTCCTACAGCACGGTTTACTATAAGTGGATCTACGCGTATCCTTGGCGGCATTATTTCAATTGCTCATAACACATAGAATACAAGTTCAAGTTTTTTTTTCAGGCTCTGATACCACTTCATGCCAGCTCCCCTTCTCCTTGGGTTGCGCGATCTCTCGATCAAAGATCTTCAATTCTCGAAGCTAAATTAGCTCTTTGAAACCTTAATGGTCTCGCTTGTAAATAACCACAGGTCTCTTCAGTCTTTCGGTGCAAGTCTATGACACTCGCAATCTCTCTCTTCACAATACCGGGCGATTAGTGTTCAGGCACTAGCTCCTCCTTCGTTAGCTCCTTCCCGCATATGACCTCGGGTTATGTCCACACACAATTGCGGGCCACTCTCAAGTTTTAAATCCTTAGCACTTTCCATCCCTACAATCCTTCGTAATTGTCGATCTCACAATCTCGATGGTGCTTTTGAACGGATGGCTCAGATCTATCATTTCCAAATCTACGGATCAGATTTAACCCTTCTAAATCAATGGCTATGATTTATTTCGTGATTCAGACTTCGGGAGTTTCGACTTTCAACCTTGCTTTCCTCCGAAATGCACGGATTCTTGCCGCGTGTCCTCCTGAATCGAACAACTATAATTTACTTCGGACTATCCAACGGTTGACATTTATTTTGGCCCTCCAGCTCTCCGGGCTTCGGGAGTTTCAAGTCTCAATCTGAAAATCTTGACGTGATTTCTCCGGAGTTCATAATCTATCGCCACGTATCCTTCTGGATTAGACGGTTCAGATCTCCTTCGGGTCTTTGGCGATCTCTCCTCCTATGTATACACAGAGTTTAAAGTCCGTGCACTTTTCCTAAATCCAACGGCCTGAAATAATTCGGCTCCTCTTGGATAGATCTTCACCCTTCACCTTGCCCAACCTTCCCAAATTCTTCTTTTGAAAGATTTCTTCGACACTTAGTAGATTTCTGGTCCTGTGCACTCCTTGCAACCGACCTTTGCACTTTCTTGCAAGAAAAACCCGAGTTATTTGTCCAAGTCAAAGACTTCGCCTACGCACTCCTTTCACTTAATATGCACACTCTGCATACAAAAGTTTCATGCTATCTCTTCTGATCTTCGAGTCGAACAAGACTCTTTTGCACACACTCCTTGCATTCAATATGCACTCCTTGCATAACTTACAGAAGAGAAACAATTGAAACATGTGGCGACGATCTCCTACTCATCCCAGACATATTTCACAGTTTCTTATTTCTTAGGGCCAGACCCCTATTTTTAGCAGTTTCTATTTATAGCAGGGATGGTCACCTCCAAAGGTGACAACTGGCAGGGTCAGATTCCGACAAATGGTAGTATGACAATGTGACATCTAGCAGTTGGATGGCTTAATTATTGAAGGGGGGCACATTTTCTGAGGTATTAAGCAAGTAAATAATCGAGGGGACGTGTGAGTGAGGTGCCACATGTCTATTTGGGCATGATTGGGCTAATTAGAGCTTAAATCACTTATCATTCACATTCAACTCATTATTTATTTCACTTAACTCATCTAATCTCTTCTCATGTGCCTTTTCTCCCTATTTTTCCTCTTGGGCACACTTCCCCATGCATATCCCATTAATGCATGGTTATTTCACTCGCCATATCTTTCACTTTCCATTTTCCCTAATTTCTAGCATCCCCCTTTTCCCTATTTTCTAGCATTAATGTGCCTACCTATTGTTACACATTATTTTGGTCACTCTGGTGGTGTCTCTACAGTTATGTGTTCAAGCTCTCATAAGGACCTTTTGCCTGAGAAAAGTGACTTTGTCTTCTTCCATAAAACATATTTTTAAGATGAGTTCGCAGGCTGACTATATTGTAGGGTGTGAGAATCTTGATTCTCGCAGGCAACCCTATACCTAGCCTGCGAGGTGTTCGCAGTCTGCTCTATAGGTAGGGTGCAAACCTGTTTTAAAGCTTAACAGGAAGAGGAAGTTACGAAGGTTCTAGAAGAGGATTTTCTAGAAAATAAGTTGGCATTCGCATGGTTGGCATCCTACTGACTTCTCAGATTTAGTGGGATCATTCTCATCCCTTTAACCATCTCTCATTCTCCTATATAATGAAGTGTTTCTCAAGGCAGAGGTTAAGCAAGATTGAATGGAGAATTGATGAAAGAATTGTGTGAGGAACCCTGTTTGATTTGAATCTTGAGGCCTCCATTTGTCTATCAAGCCATACTAGATCTTCTTCATGCAAGTGTAGAGCAAGTGTGTGTGTTGGGACCAAGGACCCCTGAAAGGAAGCCTGTAACATCAAGGCGATCTGGTTGTATCTTCTACTTTCATTTAATACAATACAGTGAAATGTCCCCTTCCCATAAAATCACTTTTATTTTATTGCATAACTCCTTGATCATATGCATAGGTTATCATTAAATATACTTCGCTATCTTCACTTCGGTTGGTTTGTGTTGTCTTGGACCTGATCTCACAAGAGCACTAGAGTGAAGTAGGAACAACAAAGACTTAAGAAAGCGATATAAATGTATGTCACTCATTCCTTCTTGGTAGTAGATTCGATGATTACAACTTAGGGAAATAGTCATATCCTGTCATGTTTTGTTCTAGATCCAAGTGGATCTAGGGAGATCTGTTAGTGTTCGCATATACCGATTTATCCAGCAACAAAATTGGCGACTCCACTGGGGAAACAACTCATTTTTTTTGTCTTTTGTTGGCCATTTGCTCTTGGTCTACCTGTTTTATTGCCAACCAATCTCTGAGTCTGTAGGATACCCTTATAGACTCTCTGGATCTAGAGGTTCACTCAAAAGTTTTGTCCCTTTTCCAAATTTTTATAATTTACAACCCTTCTCGCACTGTACCTCTTTATAGTCTGCGAGAATCATTCATTCTCACACCCCACTGTTTAGTCCAGTGCGACCTCCTCGCACCCTGCCAGTGTCCAGACTACGAGAATGCCTCATTCTTGCACTATACTCCACTACTAGGCTGCGAACCCATTTGTAAAAGTTTTGGACCAGGTCTTCTTGTTCTTTTTTATGCCCATATTTGTTTGTTCATCTGCGAAGAACTTCTTTTGCCAATGTTTGACTGTTTCTCGACTTCAAATCTTGCGGTCGATTAGTTTTTGGAGATCGAAAACTCTTCTTAATCATTTTTCTCAGTTTTTGCTTCTCGGCCTTTTACCAATGAGGGTATAATCTCAGATTCTGAGATCTGAGTGCTTGTTTGGTCAAAAGTCATTGATCGGATTAAAAGTTGGGATTATTATTTCTTTAGATTGCTTGCTGCTTGGAAAAGTTATTTGTCCATATACATTTGAAGAGACTTTTTCTTGTCGATTTTCATTTTTATCTCCATTGAAAGATTTGATTTGGGCGTTTATTGAGTATTGTATTTTCATTGGTTGCTTACCTTTTCTTAGTTCCATCCCTATTTTTGGTTTCTAAAAAGAAAAAAAAAGAAAAAAAAATTGTTCTTTTAAGCAATCATTCAGAAAATATTGGCGTTAAAACATTGAAAGAGAACGAATAGTGAATTTACGTTGTCCATGATTGTTTGGTACTACATTTGAAAAGAGAATTGTACATCGTAGTTTGCATTGCTCCAGAAAAACTCCTTTTCTCCCTGCTGTAGATAGAATTCATCGAATGAAATTTTGTATCATTCATTTCTATTTATGCACTGTTGGGTCTAAGTCTTACACAACACTAGTTTCATTTTTGTCTCCCTCTTGAGTAACAACAACCTTTAATAATATCGCGCAATTTTTAAAATTCAACTAGTAACTTTTTCTAGAGCTCTTTTGCACCAACATTAGCTAAGCTAGAGCTTTGGAATAGGTAGTGAGACACACTCTCCAAAGCACAAAACACACAATAGTATCTTGTGATAGGGAGTGTCAAATTCCATTTGCATCATTTTGTCTTGGGAAGTCCTTCTCACACAAGGGTCAAACCTGAGGTCGCATTGATATTGACAGAGTTACTCGCCCTTTTTTGTTGATCTCGGTGTAGAGATTGCACGTATTACGGGGGTCACTTGAAGGTATACCCACAATGATGAGTGGAAGCCTCTCAAGCAGATTTCGGGCTAGATACCTTGCCCTTGCGTGTGGATCGGACTGTCAATTGTTTCCCCAGGCATCATTGTTGTTTGTGGTAACCTTAGTAGCCTATGTTCTTAGAGTCTTACACAAGGTGACTGTGGAGAGGTAATTCTTCACAGTACCTAGAATCGACGTTGGCTAGACTCATTCAGGCTCCTTGGAGGGTATACCCACAATTATGTGTGGGAGCTTGCACCAGGGTGTAAGTTCATTAAGTAGGTCGTCAACGTAACTTTTCCACCCTCGCCCAGCCCCTTTTTGTCTCGACGTTGGATTTCATCACCAAGTAGTGACTTCGGAATTGGAAGGTCTTGTTTGCTTGGTTTTGGTTCCTAGATTTTACTATCATGTGTTGTTTGTTCACTTATGTTGGCCATAGAATTTCTTTTGAAAGATTTTAACTCAATCACAATTGACCCTTCACGCCGTTCACGTAGAATGCAAGGACTACCCCCAGAAGATCTGGAAGGTTCTCAACCCTTGCCTACCAACTCATCGGAGGGCTCTCCTCAACAGAGTGAAGTCCAAGACGTTGCCACTCCACAAGTGGAAAGAACTAACTCTTTAGAACGATTCCGAATTACCAATTCTCGAGAGGACTTCTGACTTTCTCCCGACTCTGTGAGACGTATTGTTCGAGTGAATTCTTCTGGAGAAATAGTTGTTGAGTCTTCTAGGTTACCAATCGGACCTTTCACAGGACCTGAGGGTCAAGATCCTTTTTGGACTACTGGCATTTCTAGACGGGATCTCTTTGGCTCAGGAGCAAGCGTTGATATCACTGTCACACCTGAGCCGCCCGAAACATCTAATCCAGACGCAATACCTTTTACTACTGCCTATTATTTTCCTGGTTCAGACGCTCAGCCGACCACGTCTTGACTAGTCCCTTACCAACGGTCCATTACACAATGGTCTCAGATACTACGAGTCCTCAAACCGAGATTACGGTGGCTAGCCAAGCTCCCATTGGCATGTTGCTTTTGCCTAGATTCACCCCAACACTTCCCCTCAGATATCATGCATTGAATGCTTCTATTCCCACTCCTACACAAAACCCATCCGAGACTCCTGGCATTTCCACTCCTTCTGGGCACCATCTCGTTCCTAGTTTCATTCTGACACTTCCTCGACCCCTTTCAGAGGGCCTCTTCCATCCCCTATCGGAGGCACCGATCCTAGTGGCACCATCCCGTCTTTCACACCTAATTACCAGATTCCTGTTAGTGGACAATTTCACCAAGGAGGCCAAACCCAATTCCCTTTTGCAGGAAAAATCTCAATTGGGACGCAATCCCCGATTGGAGGGCAACCCCCACCTACCCCACCCTATGGACAGAACATACCTCCATTCTTGGCCCAGTATTGGAACCATCTTATCCGAAACAATCCTTACTCGACTGGGGGGCAACAGCCTCAATCTAGCTCCTTCATACCCCCTAGTACGGGCCAACCATATCCAAGTATGTCCAATCCTATTTGGGGCTCGAACACTCAACCCCACGCCCCTGTTCAACGGAACAACCCCAACCAATACAACCCTATAAATTACCTGCCTCCACACCAACAACCGAGTCTACTCGGATCTTCGCATTATATGCAAATTGCTTATGGTCCTACTGGTATACCTACGGGGCTCCCTCCCCAAAGTCACCAATACCCACATGTGAATAGACAGTCACTCTTCTTAGCCACCCTGGACCTCCCTGATCTGTCGAGAATTTTAAATGATTTGATCCGTCACTCTCCTCAATGGCCCGCGATACTGGCCAAACTACCATCCGACATCCCTAAATTCGATGGTAAACCAAGAGAGGACCTAAACAATCATGTAATGACTTTTCACCTTTGATGTTCATACAACTCTTTGATGGATGACTCTATTCGTTTACGCCTTTTTCAGCGAACTCTCACAGGTTTCGCCGTGAAGTGGTATATAGAATTACCACGAGGCTTCTTCACCGACTTCAACACCCTCTCTATGGATTTCTTCACTCACTACCAGTTACCAATCCGTTACAAAATGGGAACCGAAATTTTGAGTTCTTTCAAACAAACCAAAGCCACTCATATCTCTGATCACATTCATGAGTGGCGACAGAGACGATGTCTCATCAAACTCGAAATTCCCGACCAGTTATTGGCAGAGTGGTTGACAAAATCATTTGTGAATGACATCACTCATGACATCGCCATGGGTGGAGTTGTCACAGAAGAACAGGCGATCAGTCATGCTCAATACCTCGACCTCGTTTACTCACAAACGGGTACTCTTTACGATTTACTCCCTAACGCACCTCGTCCTTCTACTACTGCTAATTCAACTACTCTTGCTGCTTCTCATGCAGTTGACGATGTGATTGGCACTTTCCATGCCCAACCCCATTCTGCACAAGCCTCTAGCGACAACCCCAAATCCGTTGCTTCTAATGTTCAAAATGCTTCGTCTCCTACCCCTCCCGCCGGCAAGACTTCTGAGGTGAACTATGTTCAATCTACCCCAGTCAGAAAGAATAAATCCAAAAAAGAGAAGGGTTAAAACAAGGAGGATAAAAATAATCTGCGATCTGAGAAGACTAAAACACAACCTGTTGACGATAAGGATAAGCGCCAACCCCGATACCCTTGTCTTATATGTAGTGATGATCACTACACTAAGGATTGTCCAAGACAAGCCGAGGTTACTAAGTTCCTTCAAGGGACCCCGAAACCACCTACTGCAGCTGTGTTGTCACAACCCTTCCCTTCTCAACAACATGCCCAATTGATCATTCATGACCAACCCTCCCCCTCGACTACATCCTATGTATTAATGTGTACAGGTGATTCAAAAAAGAATGACATGACACTTACCACTCGAGCCAAAGATTATTCTTCCTCCAAAGAGAAGGTTGATGAAATACCTCCTTCGTTGGTCCAACCATCTCCCACGACTCCACCTACCAACGATCCTCTTCATCTCGAATGACCGAGCCCAGATACAGTTCTTCGCCCTCCCCCAAAGGGTGTTGTCCAAAAATCTGCTTTCAATCCTCATGCGTGTGTTGCCCAGAACTACAGTATTGTCGAAGATTTGGCCCAACCACCATCCGCGATGTCAGCCCTCATAGTCCTTCAGAGTTGTCCTACACAACGGAAGGCACTGTTGAAAGCTATTGGTGGAATCGACCCTACCGATACAAATTTAATAATTTTTGACTTGGAAGATCACATTCCAAGGTTACCCCCTCAACTCGCATTCCAAATACAAGTTATTGTCTCTGACAAGAACATTTGTAGAACAGTTATTGATGAGGGTGCATCAACGTGTCTCATGTCTATTACCTACTGGAAAGCCATCGACTCTCCTCCCTTAACCGAATCTCACAACACGCGCAAACCTTTCAATGGCTCTGGTTTTAAGCCTTACAGTGTCCTCCCTTTGTTGCCTATTACGTTAGAAGGAAAAATAGTCAACGTTGAGGTGGAGGTCTTTGATGCTCCTTTCGATTACAACCTTCTACTTGGTCGTAGCTGAATCAATTCCATGCGTGCAGTTGTGTCCACTCTTTTCAGTGTCGTACGTTTCCCACATCAAGGAAAAGTAATTACGATGGACCAATTGGCCTTCTTTAACTCCGATACACGTACCAGCAACGTACCTTTCATTGCAAAAACACCCCTTGGATATGAGAATGGCAGTTTCGGTCTTCTTAAAGACCCCTCTTTGATGGGTACTTTCCCCATTCCACCACCTGATATTCCACATCCGTTAGTCGCCTCAATCAGTATGATTTCCACCTCTGTTCGAGAAACCCCTGCGACTTACGACCCATGGATAGTACCCAACCTCGATGATCATCTTCGCTATGGCGACCAAATGCCTTTGAGTCCGGTCGAATCCGCTTATCAAGCCATTCAATCGACAACCTCTTCTACCCCCTCTCTTGATGATTTATCTCCGGATCCATTCCGCGTCATTTTTTCTACAGATGAGATGATTATGTCTGTTATGTCCATGGAAGATACCCCTTGGGATGATGGACATCATCGTTCCATTCTCTTCCTGGAACCACACACCATTGAGAGTTAGCAACGGATCTCGACCCCGTCGACCGTTGTCGTCATTTCTACCATTCTCGAGCCTACACACGATATGTTCTACGAAGGGAACTTAAGTAATATCTCACTCACCATCCCCCTCGACATATCCATCAAACCTAGAGTTGTCGAAAATGTGCATATTGGAGCTTCATGTTCCCATGACGAAGTTGTCACCTACAAGTCTCTTTTCCAAGAATTTTGTGACGTCTTCTCATGGAGCTATGAAGAAATGTCGGGTATTGATCCCGACATTGTTGTACATGAGATTCAGACATACCTGGGCGCTAAACCTGTCCGGCAACGAATTCGTCCGGTCCACCCACGTAAAGCAGCTGCTATCAAGCTTGAAGTTGAGAAACTTCTCAAAGCTGGCTTTATTTACCCTGTGGCTCTAACTGACTGGGTTTCCAATCTTGTTTTGGTTAACAAGAAACAAGGTACAATCCGCGTGTGCGTTGATTATAGGGACATTAATAAAGCTTGTCCTAAAGACAACTTTCCTACCCCCTTCGTTGACCAGATCGTCGACGATTGTGCCGGAAGTGAAATCTTCTCTCTGATGGATGGTTTCTCCAGATATAATCAAATCAATATCGTACCCGCAGACCAACATAAGACCGCCTTTATCTGTCCTTGGGGCACTTTCGCCTACCGGAAACCACCCTTCGATTTAAAGAATGTCGACGCAACTTTTCAACGTGCCGTGTCTTATGCCTTTCATGATATAAAGTACATTGTGCAGCCATATCTCGATGACTTGCCAACTCATTCCATACGCCGTGTAGATCATCCAACACACCTCCGCGCCATTTTCCTTCGATGTCAGTTTTACCGTATACGCTTAAATCCCCACAAATGTGTTTTTTGCGAAGAATCTGACCGACTTCTGGGCTTTATTGTTTCATGTCAAGGGATCAGGGTAGATCCTTTGAAGGTCGAGGCGATTCTCAATCTCCCTCCTCCTTCCTCACTTCGCTAGCTAGAAAGTTTGCAAGGGAAGGCAAACTTTCTACGTCGTTTCATCCCAAACTATGTTGAGTTAACTCTTGGCTTTACTCGACTACTCAAGAAAGGTTCTGAGTTTGTATGGGATACCACTGCCAACAAAGCTTTCGATGCTTTAAAACTGACTTTAACCCATACCCCCCTACTTTTCCCACCCGATTACAGTCGAGATTATTTCCTATATCTCGCAGCCTCAGACTCTACCATTGCTATGGTTCTAGTCCAGGAGGATGATTATCATGACGAACATGTTATTTATTATTTGAGTCGGAGTCTCACGACTACCGAAACCAAGTATTTACATGTTGAAAAACTGGCCTTGGTCGTCGTCCAAGTTGTTCAATGTTTCTGGCACTATATCATTTTACGCAAGACTACTATGATTTCCAACTGCAACCCTATGCAGCGCATTCTTACACGCCAATTGCTAGGGGGAAAATACTCCAAATGGATCATAATACTCCAGGAGTTTGACTTAGAATTCGAACGTGCTAAGTCCAAGAAATCCTTGGTGTTTGCCGAATTGATATGCGACCTTCCCTATTCTGAGACGGAAAATGTAGCCGAGGATTCATTACTAGATGAATCCCTTTTTTTGATCAGTTTCGATGACCTTTGGTATAGGGATATCATCATATATCTCCACACCTAGACTTTCCAGCCTGATTTGTCTAGCACTGACCTTCGTCGCATACGCTACCAAGCCCGTTAGTATATTATCCTCGGTGATACTCTTTATTGTCGAGGGATTGACTCTGTTTTTCAACGTTGCCTCACCTTTGACGAAGCCGAGAAAGCCCTGAATGACTGCCATTCTGGAGCATGTGGTGGTCACATGTCTAGGTATGCTACTGCCCAGAAGATCTTACGAACTGGGTATTTTTGGTCTTCTTTATTCAACGATTGTATTATTGTTGTCCAAAAATGCCACACTTGTTAAACCTACAACAACAAAATACGATCACACCCTGCTTCTCTACACCCTGTAGTCTTCGTTGGACCTTTTGCGAAATGGGGTATCGATTTCATGACATGTCACCTTCACTCGACTGAGGGGCATGGATACATTATTGTAGCCGTAGATTATTTTATGAAATGGGCTGAGGCGATGCCGACATTCGACAATATCAAAAAGACTGCAACACTATTCATATTCAATCACATCATTGCTCGGTTTGGTGTTCCTCAAGCTATCGTTACTGATCACAGTAGCCACTTTAGAAACTTCATGATGTCAAAACTCATCGAAAAGTTGGGTCTTCACCATGAAAACTCAACACCCTATTACCCACAGGCCAACAACCAAGTTGAAGCAATAAACAAACTCCTCATTACCATGCTTCGACGGATGATAGGGATTCACAAAACGAGTTGGCAAACGATGTTGTTTTCAGCGTTGTGGGCTTACCAGACATGTCAAGTCTTCTATCGGGTTTACACCTTTCCAGTTAGTCTATGGTCTCGAAGCCATTTTGTCGATTGAATGTGAGATACCATTTCTAAAACTAGTCGTTGAACTTCTCCCGAACACTTCTGTTGAAGAAGAACGTCTGTTGTATCTTATGCAACTAGACGAAACCCGTTGTGATGCCACCCTAGTTATAGAAACCCGGAAGAAATGCATCAAACCCTAATACGACAAGCATGTCAAGCCACGTGTTTTCTCTGAGGGTGATCTGGTTATCCTTTATGAACAAGATCGAGATTTGATAGGAGCCAAAAAAATTGAGGCTATGTGGCGAGGCCCTTATATCGTTAGACGGGTGTTGGTAAAAGGAGCCTACGAGTTAGTGGACTATGAGGGTATCCCTTTGAGTGAACCCATAAATGGGCTTTACTTAAAGAAGTATTATGCTTAGATCATTTGTGCATGAGTGCTTGTATTTTATTGTATCATACTTTTTGTGTGTTACTTTAGTGTGCTTTTTAGTTATTTGGTTTTTGCCCTCGACCGCTTACCTTGCGTTGTGCTTGGTTTCCAGATGTCGAAGTCTTCGCTACCCCATATTGGCTTCGTCGATGGCGCTAGTCGTAGTACTCAGAACTTAGCTTCTGTTGCATGGGCAATTTACGCACCTACAAACGAACTCATCAGTCTACGAGGTGTTTGTCTCAGTCGTGCGACCAATAATATCGCAGAGTATAGCGTCGTCATCGAATTGTTGATTGATGTTGTTTTCGAATTGTTGATTGATATTGTTTCGCTTGGTATCCACCACCTGGTTATACGACTTGATTCGCAGCTAGTACTGCTACAGTTAAGTAATGTCTATGCTATCCGAAGTCCTACTTTATTACAGGTCTATCTACGAATTCGTCTCTTGGAACGTTATTTTGATTATATCGAATATCAGCACATTCTTAGATGTCTAAATACATTGATTGATGCTTTAGCTAATTATGTGTTAAACAGACATCTGAGACATTTATAAAACCAATCACACATCACGTGTATTATACAAAACAAAATAAGCTGGAAGAAGCCACATATATATATATATATATATATATATATATATATATATATATATAACGATCAAAAGTTTTACAAAAAGTTTCTGTCCAGGACCAAAATATCAAAATATATGAAGCCCGCGGCTTCTACAAAATAGCATCACGGATGACGCTCACGGTAACATACAACTGCTCGGGCTACCCTACAGAGCAGTCAACTGAGAGACTCGGACATGCCCACGGTATGGCACTGATAACGTCTCGGGATCTCTCCAATAGCGATGTCTGGGACATCTGGAATCAATCCCTCTAAGTTCTGTTCAACTGCCTCGTAGTCTTCAGCATCCCATCTTGCCACTGGAGCCATTTCTCCCTGTCTCTGAATGGGAGACGTTCCTAGAGGTCGATACGGCCCCACATCTGTGTCATCAAAAGAAATTTTTTATTAGTCCTTGGATACACATAAAAAAAAATTATATAATAAAATTTGCAAAAACATTTAAAAAGAACAAAATGTGTACTTCTCACCTAAGTCACCCCACTAAGCGTCCTCGGACAGGACCAAATCCGGATCTCCTCGGAAATCCAAACCGGCATATGCGTAGTCATCGATCATCAACATCTGGGGCCTCAACCAGTCAAAAAACGAATCGTTATGTTTGATTATAGGCCCTGCTACATGCCGAGCCATGAAGTTACACCACCTTAGCATCCTCGGATCCTGTGGGGCCGGTAAACCCCAATCTACCTGTAGTCGCAACAGTGGGACCTTCTCAAGGAAGAAAGACACCAAAATCAACCCATACCTGAACTGTTTCAGGTCGCCCATTATACACTTTGTCAGTTGCCTCTTCATATTGCCGAGAATCACTTCCGACCAGTTAAAAACCCGAGGCTCTGTGCACTCTATTGCATATTGGAAATAGCTCTGGAGAGCCATGTGCGGAGCCGCGCTCCCAGCCATGCGTGCAATGGTAAACAAGATAGTCCGTAGGGTCAAATCTTGGACCCCCCAAATGGCGACTTTACCCTTTCTTCAATCTGCCTCAGGAACACAATGTTGACGAACATACTCACTCATAGAAAGTCCACCACCCCTACCTTCGATCAGATTCGCATGGGATCAACATCGTGACAACCCCGTCAGAAAATAGATATCCTCGATATCTAGTGTCAATGTGTGGACCCCTACATGAAATAATTATTGATGCACATCCCACATGTGGACCAGATACCCTAGTAACCTGAGTTGGGCTCTCATGCCCGGGATCCTGAAATTTTTTAAAAGACCACATTCCTGGAGGGCAGCAACTGTACAAGGATCATTTTCGACAATGGCATCATCCTCCTCCTGTTCCCTTTCCCTCCATTCCAACATCATGATGATCAATACCTACAATGCAGCCATGAGAAGGAAGTTAGCAACTCTTTTTAACCTCTTGAATAATTTATTATTGAGTAAAAACTTGCACAAAAATCCATTTTTTGGCCCTTGCAGGTAAAGCTTGCACACAGTGTGAGATTCTCGCAGGTGCACTAAAGCTCACCTGCAAGAATCTTAGGTTCTCATAGGTCCCGAATGGCTCATCTGCAAGAATGCCTGAGCGCATTCACCGACCCCAAAATGGACTCAAACACTTAAAATTACCAATAAAAATCGATTTTAATCCATGAAAAAGTTGAAGAATCAAGAGATTACCTCATTGGCCGAAACCGTTTGCCGAGTGATCTCCTGTACCTCCCGCAATCAAGCAAAGAAATTTGGAGAAAAAGAGGTGTGTTGGGCAAGTTTTTGGCAAAGTAACAATGAAATGGTTAAAAAGGACTTTTCACCCATATTTATTCACTTTTTTACTATTTCTTATTGATTTTTTATATATTATTTTTATTATTTTGTTTAAAAACCTAATACCCTTGTGAGTATGGTTTTTTTGCAGGTAGGTGACCTAGAAGCCTGAATGACGGTGTAAGAGTATTTTTTCCTTTTTTCATCACATGTATGAATATCTTTTTAAGGTTTTGTAGGAAAAACCTCGAGCTCAGTCTTCGTTCATTCTCGCATTTGAAAATACATGAGAACGTAACCGAGTATACTTTTGTCGTCTTTTTGTACTCGTCATGGTAACACGAAAACAACGAAACTAAGAAAGTATCCTTTAAGCTCTTTTTACGCTCCATAAAAACGAAAAGATTGTCGAGCGATCTTATTTTTTTCATGCTCGTAAAAGTATTTGAAGAAAACGTTTGATGAGCGATAGTTTATCAGTTTTTCGGTCTCGTCGAACTAATTTACGAAAAAGGAACTGGGAGAGTTCTCTTTAAGTGTTTTTCAGACTCTCAAAACATGAAAAACCCCGAGTTTTCTATCTTTTGATTCGTTAAACAAACATTGAAAGACCCTTTATGGGAACAAACCACTCATTCCTAGGGTTCGTTAAATGTACTCTGAGGGACTCGTCCGAAGGATGAGCTTACATCAACAAGTATATGTTATCCTCCTCAAGCTTGTGTAAAAATAAAGAGGTACTTGCCATAAATGGTGGGGGAAATTTTGGGAAAGGGATATACCTTCGTATTTGTATTGGTGGCAGTAAGCGTCGCTCTTGAACATGACACTCCTTATTTGTCATTTGAATCTGGGGTTGGGAAACCCATTTGTCTCTCGTCTGACTTACTATGAGGTCATATCTTGGGTCGTCTTTGAGTCAATGCTGTCAAGACCATTGTCGTGTCGTTCATATGTTCAAGAGAAGTCCAAACAAGCCCTTCAAGAGTTGTCCATTCTTACCATGTTGGCCTTCCCTGTGTCCATTTCAAATCATATTCGTACTTTGAATTACCCTCAAATTATGTTACTTATTTTGTGTCATTGATGGGGGATACATCAAGGCCCTCCTATGATGAGTCTTTTTCCGTCGACTCCAACTCATTATCTGGGAATAAGACTTAGAAATCATTTAGTACCTTAGAACCTGCATGCCTTAATGGCAGGTCTCTTCGCTTTCGACAGTGGATTCACATCATTGGTCCCTCATCGAGAGATTCCGCCGAATGTTTGACTTCATCTCATTTATTCACATTCGTTCGGATTGTACTTAGATACCTTGGGAATCATTGACATCAACGGTGATTTCGCTCGCACTTGTTAATGGTTTTCATCAATGACTGGTAATCGAGTGGTTTCTACCATGTTCGACTTCGACACATATAATCACATGGCTAGATTCGTACTTTTTAGACGACGGGATTGAAGACCCTGGGTCTCATCTTTTTTGGCCCAGGTTGCGCTGGAGTATTTATGATTTGTATTGACACATAGATCCACTTTGTATGTCGCGTGGCTATGTCCTAATCCGCGTCTTCTAAACACATAGATCCACAGTGTATTCTTGGTGGCTATGTGGTATTTTGGCAACATGGATCCACAATGTATGATTGGTGGCCATGGCCTACATTTATGATTTCATTCATTTGTGGTCTGAGCATGGGAATGCCTACCTTAGAACTGATATTATATTCTGCAGATGCTTGATTGTTTGCAGGTTTCCGATTACGTTCGATCCTTATTTCTGACACACACGCATTTTACAAAGTATTTCGGCTGTCACGAGTTCCAACCTCATACTTTGGGGGGCATTCTGTTACACATTATTTTGGTCACTCTGGTGGTGTCTCTATAGTTATGTGTTCAGGCTCTCATAAGGACCTTTTGCCTGAGAAAAGTCACTATTGTCTTCTTCCATAAAACATATTTTTATGATGAGTTCGCAAGCTGAATATGTTGTAGGGTGCGAGAATCTCGCAGACAACCCTATACCTAGCCTACGAGGTGTTCGCAGTCTGCTCTATAGGTAGGGTGCGAACCTGTTTTAAATCTTAACAAGAAAAGGAAGTTATGAAGGTTCTAGAAGAGGATCTTCTAGAAAATGAGTTGGCATTCGCATGGTTGGCATCCTAATGACTTCTCAGGTTTAGTGGGATCATCCTCATCCCTTTAACCATCTCTCATTCTCCTATATAATGAAGGGTTTCTCAAGGAAGAGGTTAAGCAAGATTGAATGGAGAATTGATGAAAGAATTGTGTGAGGAACCCTGTTTGAATTGAAGCTTGAGGCCTCCATTTGTCTATCAAGCCATATTGGATCTTCTTCATGCAAGTGTAGAGAAAGTGTGTGTGTTGGAACCAAGGACCCCTGAAAGGAAGCTTGCAACATCAAGGCGATCTGGTTGTATCTTCTACTTTCATTTAATACAATACAGTGGCATGTCCCTTTCCCATAAAATCGTTTTTTATTGGTAATTTTAAGTGTTTGAGTCCATTTTAGGGTCGGTGAATGCGCTCATGCATTCTCGCAGGTGAGCCATTCGGGACCTACGAGAACCAAAGATTCTTGCAGGTGAGCTTTAGTGCACCTGGGAGAATCTCGCACTGTGTGCAAGCTTCACCTGGGAGGGCCGAAAAATGGATTTTTGTGCAAGTTTTTACTCAATAATAAATTATTCAAGAGGTTAAAAAGAGTTGCTAACTTTCTTCTCATGGCTCCATTGCAGGTATTGATCATCACGATGTTGGAATGGAGGGAAAGGGAACACGAGGAGGATGATGCCATTGCCGAAAATGAACCTCTATTTTTCTTGATTTCTAGCTCTCTCTAAATTTTAGCACATTGTCTTAATGTGTCTCCATTTTCCCTATTATTTAGCATCCCTTCTCCCTATTTCGTAGCCTAACTCTTCTCTCTCCCCATTTTCTAGCGCATTGTCCTAATGAGCCTCCCTTTTCCCTATTTTTTAGCATTAATGCGCCTCCATTTTTCCCTATTTTCTAGTGCATTCATTCTTTAATGCACCTCCCATTCTAAATTCCTATTCTTTAGCATAATTATCCCTATTCTCCTCCTTATTTCCTATTTATCTAGGGCATATTTCTCCTAAATCCTAGCACACTTCTTCTTATTCTCCCTTATTTTCTAGGGCATTTATTAATTAATGTGCATTATATCCCATCACATGCATTCCGTATACCACTTTCCACTCACATGTGCACCTTTGACTCCTTTCCTCCCACACATGTTCACTCTCTCTTATCCTCACTCATGCGCTTTTGTTATTTCCTATGTATGGGTTTTATATCTTTCCCACTTATCCATGTGCATCTTCTCTCACACTCTTTTTTCATCCCATGCGTGAGTTTACTTCACTCTCATCTCCCTTTTCCATGTGCATGGGTTCTCCTCATCCTCATGTGCCTCCCTCTTATCTCATTACACTCCTAATCCATGCATGTTCCCCTTACTTACTCATAAACCTTAGTTTATCTCACCATCTCATGCATCTCCTATTTGTGGCCTTGACATGGTGCGCCCTCTCTCTTATTTAATGAGGCTCCTCCTCATTGTTATGGGTTAACTTCTAGCAACAACAACATACATATTTTCTATCTCTCTTCTCTCATTCTTCTTTTAGTCTAGCTACTCTCTCTTTGTGCAAGGATAACCATTGTACCAGTTTTTTGCTTCTCTACTATGGTGCAATCAACCCTCCGACGAACCATTAATAAAGAAGTGTTGTGCTTGTATCAACCTTTCATTCTTGTTGGCATTGTGTTCTTACTCTGTGCATTGAATTAGTAGCTCATAGCCTCTTATTGTGATTAATTTTGATCTTTCAAGTGGTTTTCTCTTCTCTTTCTATCCATCTTTTTCACACTAACACTACAGGATCCTTCCAAGCAAATTATACTATCTTTTGTCCTAACGTCTTGGGCAGGGTTTCATGTTGTCCAAGACAATTTGGCTATTGTTTTCTGTGTTTCTTTTGCAGAAAATCAAATCCAAATCAGCAGAAAGGTACCTAGGGACTCCCCCTGAGGCTGGCACGCACCAGCCCGAACAGAGAGGAGGTTTGTCTGTGACAATTGGGGCATTCTCTCCTTGAATAACAACTTTTCCATCACTGATTTACACTTATATCAGATCTGAATGGAGGGTGAAAAAGTGTGCTAACAGATTTTTTGAGGAAGCTATCCAAATCCTTAATCAAATTGGAGATTGGTATTTGGATACGGAGACTACATATATTAGAATATATGGATCGACAACCAAAGCTTCTCACATCCTTCCAAAGCATGTGCCAAATCCACTGGTGATAAGAGAAATAACTTATCAAATATAGCCCTTAATGGTTTCAATGCTTCATTGTATGCTCAACAAAAGAAACTGTCCCTCCCACCCTCTCTATATAGGATTCTACGGACTAACCAATTTTGTTTACAATGGAATGGAGGCAGAAAAGATGGAAGAATAGAGATTCAGGGTGGAGAGGTTCAAGAGGAATGATCCTGGAATGGTGGTGTCAAACTATAGGGCTTCTGTGGCCATCACCTGACCATACTCTCACGGACATTGTCCAGAAGAAGAGGTGAAGACGAGAGCCCTTTCATGTGAAGAAGTGCAAGCATGAATAAAGCAAGCCATGGAAGCTGAAGAGTAAAAGAAGAAAATAACCAAAGAAAAGGCTAAAAAGTTGGAAGCAAAAGTTGAGACACAAAGAAAAAAAGCAAGGCAATGAGATGATGAATAAAAAGTAGAAACTGAAGCCAAAGCTAAAGCAGTAGCAAAAGTAAAAGAAAATGTTGATAAGAAAAGGAGAATGAAGAAGAAGCTTGAAAAAAACAGAGCAAGATGAAGTAGAGAAAATGGGGCTTGATGAAGAAGCTAAGGCTTGTGCTAAAGCGACAATAGAAGCTGAAGTAGAAAGGATAAGGATAGTAATTGCAGCACTGTTGAAACAAATCGAGGAAGAAGCAGAGAAGAAGAGGTTTAAGGAGGAAACAACAAAGAAGAAAAGGATAGAGAAGGCAATGAAGGAGAAGCTAGGTCACCAAGAAAACAAACATCTATTTCAAGAAAATAGCGATAATATCTTCCACTAGGAGTATCATTGAACAAGAATTGCTATCTTGGCATTGATCCTAACCTCCAGTATTTCATGGACCAACCCACTTATGAAGTAGCTCAGCTGAAATTGTTTTATCTAAAAAGAAACGAACACAAATTGCCTACCAAAAGTATAAGAAGAGAAAAATCTCTATAGATCAAGTGTTGGTGGCAACCACAGAGGCCATCGTGATGGATGTAAATGAAACAAATCTAGTAACAGTTGCTTTAGCGGGAGAGGCCACTATCCAAGCCATTGAATTTAATATTGTTAAATTGTCCTAGGAATTGGCAGACTGCCAAAAAGAGATTGAGTTTCTCAGGAATCAAGTTGAATATTACAAAACAAATAAGGGAAACACCATTGAATTTATGAAGTGTGCTTTAGAAATTCAAAATGAGGCAAGCATGGTACAATGGAGCCTCTACAAGAGGCTACAGGACTTCAAGAGCTGGAGTTAGGAGGTACTCACCCTCTCCAACAAAGTGAAGGACTGGAAAAGAAGGTAGGAGAGATGACATATATGCTTTGATCTCCTAAGACAATGGCAATAGGATTACATGGATGCTCCTTCAGATGTTCTTGGAATGAATGATAGAGACATCCTCATAAATGACTTGGGGTGTGGGTGTTGGAAAGAGGCATGGCGAAAATCGAATGAGGATATCCAAAATGTATTGGGTGATTGTGAGCAGCTTTGGCAAGTTGAAAAGAAAATCACAAACAAATGCCATCTACCTTCTTTCAACGTTGGTGGTCCATTTTAACCCCAAGTTGAAGTAATGTCAACATTAGAAGAAGGCCAACGAAAGGAGAGGCATACAACAGAATAGATTCCCAACATTAGCAAGGTGAGAATTAGAGAGTGCATAGCTACCTAGTACATATATTATCGTTATGAGACAAGGAATTGATGTGAAATCTAAAAGCAACAACACTTTCATACTTGCTACATCAATATTTATTAGTTGCTAGTGGTTACGTATTAAGTATCTTATGTGTTTAACATTCCAAGAATTCAATGGTTGGTATCTAATTCACTAGCGCAAAAATATTCAAATTTTTAAGGATTTTATACATAGTTTCTATAAATTTTAGGCGATTTTTTAAGAAAAATAATTTTATTCTATAGAATTTGAGCAAATCATATTGGGGAAAAAATAGAACTTGGTGAATCATTTTTGGGAAAAATTTGGAAAATTAAATGAATGGAATAATTTATCCCTTAAAATTTTCCCTGATGACAAATCATAAATGTCATCCCATAAAAAAATCAAGCACCAGTATTGGAGAATTATCCTCCCCTGCTTTCGATTTGCACAATTATGATGAGCCAAGACAAATTTCTTAACTCCTAATAATGTTATCTTCTATCCGACAATGACATGCTAACAGAGCCTTTCCTCTAAGTATTCTTCTCCTAGAAGGAAAGCCATTCATTTGAATGAGTTTTGTGTTGAATTGGGGGTGGTGCATGATAGGCCAGTAATAAGTACCACTTGTCTTCCCAATTACATGAAGTTCAACGACACATTGGTTCATCGTTTGTTGTATTGTCAACACCTAAATTAATGGCATCTTTATAAATATAATCGCCCCCTTTATAGTGGATGCTAAAAATATTGGTTGGGTATGCTTCTACCATATGCGAAAGGACCCACACAAATGTTTTCCTTTGATAAAAAATTCTATGATTGATCATGTTATGCAATTTAATTAAAGTTTGTGGTAGTTTAATATTTGGCTACATGTGTCTCGTTAATGGTGATTTTGAGAGGATACACAAGAACACATCTTCAATATACATGGTCCTTGAAGTGAAGTGTGAAACAAAGAGATTTTTGTTTGGAGTGGCAAAAGCATTAAAGTTCATAGGAGTTAAAGTTCACTTGCACTCTAACACTTAAGTCTTTTCTCCAAATGATCATAGATAATCATGTTAGACCCTTTCAAACTAAGTCATTGCTCATACTTAACAACAAATTTGTCTTGTGCTTGATTAGAGGTGGTCGGAGTATTGGACTCAATGTTGATCATTTCATAGTTTAGATTTCTAGTTTGGAGGTGATCAACTAGTCAACTAGTTCGAGCTCCCAAAGGGGGACCTAGTGATTTTCAACTCATTGTTTACACATAACAACAATCCTAATAATAAGATATATATGCATGATAACATTGTTGGAATTGTGACAACAACAAAAAACAATGAATGTTGGTGGTTTAATTATAGCAGTTCTTGAACCTGTTATCCCCCACTTTTAGGGATAACTAAGGAGATTATGTCTCGAGGCACACAGGTCCTAGACATGGAGTACCAAAAGCCAGATCAACTTGAGCATGGCCCTAGAGGGCCCATCTTTTCTTCCTTTCAGCGCCTCCACTTAAAAATCATGTTAGACCCTTTCAAACTAGGTCACTGCTCATACTTAACAACAAATTTGTCTTGTGCTTGATTAGAGGTGGTCGGAGTATTTGACCCAATGTTGATCATTTCATAGTTTATATTTCTCATTTGGAGGTGATCAACTAGTCAACTAGTTCGAGCTCCCAAAGGGGGACCTAGTGATTTCAACTCATTGTTTACACATAACAACAATCCTAATAATAAGATATAGATGCATGATAACATTGTTGGAATTGTGACAACAAAAAACAATGAACGATGGTGGTTTAATGGTAGCAGTTCTTGAACCTGTTATCCCCCACTTTTAGGGATAACTAAGGAGATTATGTCTCGAGGCCCACTGTAATGTCCCCACTTTGGGACATCATCACAGGGCAGAGATTTATGATGACCAGAGTAGCCAGATGGATGCTATAGCGAGTACAGGGGTATTTGATAGGCATTGTGGGGTCCAGCTTGCATTGATGATCATATTCCATCATTATGATCCATTCTGCACAGGTTGGCTTTGGTTTCGTTGCATTCCGACGATTTCCATGATTTTGACTATTTTGAGCTATAAGTCAATGGAATTCACTGAAGAGGTCATTTTGGGCACATTACTTGGAGGAACCTCTCAGTGTAATAGCTCATTGGAATCAGGAGGAGCAACACCACAGGATGGGATGGCTAGAAGTGACTTTCAGTGGCCAGGGAAGCCACAAGGAGAGAAAAGGAGCTTTTCAAAGGTAAAAAGGTTAATTAATTAATTAAAGTGATTTAATTAATTAATTAAATATTAATAAAATGAAAGTCACTTTAAAGGGACAAGGTGAGCCAAAAAGTATAAAAGAAAGGCAAGGGCCTCTTCTCATTCATTCATGTATGATCTTATTTTGATTTCTAGCTTCTAGCTAGTGAGCCCAACATTGGGGGTTTTGAGGGTTTTGACTTAACAAATCCTACAGGACGATTCGGTGGTGAAAGATTCCACCTAGCTTGTCCCAAGCTTGGTCTCGGAGCTGCAATGCGCTCCCACACCATTCTAGTTCCAGATCTACTCAGTTGCAGGAGGATTTCACATCAGTTGCTTGTGCAGATAGAGAGAGGGCGCACCAGTTGGGGGTTTCCAGCAAGGGGGGCACACCATTCATTGAGGAAGGATTTGTCCTAGCTGAGAAGAAGGGATTCCGGGAATTCCAGGTATTGGGTTTCCTTTGCAGGTGTCTTGGCATCATTCTTGGTGGTTTTCCGGAGTCTTTCAGTGGAGGATCTATTTGTATTGAGAGTGGGACGTTCTCCCAAGAGGAGGGCACACCATTATTTGGAGGGTAGCTAGATCTAAGGATCTAGCGGGTATTTTGAGGATTTGAGCACTTGGGTTCTCATTGCAGCGTCCTGATCTATCATTGTGGAGAGTTTCAGAGCATTTGGAGGCCTCCTTCATCAGGGCCAAATTATCTAGGGCTTTAGTCATCCAGTGGGGCGCACCATTCAGTGGAGGAGTTTAGATCTACAGGGTTTGAGAGTGGATTTGGAGATTCGGGCACCTGGGTTGTTCTTACCATCACCCAATCTACTGTTTGGCATCTTTCTGGAGGTGATTGGACATCTTTGGCACCAGGGTCGAATCGTTGAGGAGCTTCAGTTATCCAGCAGAGCGTGGCATCTTCCAGCAGTGAGGGGTTTGGCACTTGGCATTGGTCTTCATCTCTTATCCAGCCTTTGGAGGCTTATTTTGTATTGTCGGGAGCATTTTGTAGCAACTCATACTTG
>ML781807.1:68851-93101 GCA_009831015.1 Picea engelmannii
AACCCTTTCAAGACATCTTTCTTCCACACAAGAATGAAGAGATTGAAGCTTCCTTGCCACAAGTTTATAAAGATGATCTTCTTGAAGAAGTGTCTCTTTTTGTCCACCAGGTAGAAAACATTGGATCGAAGTATGGGGAGGTTACACATTTTTATGTCACTCTCCAAGTCAATGACTCCCTCCTCCATAATTGTGTCTTTCATCCGAACGCTACAACCAACATCTTGACTGAAGAGGTCATGCATTAGTTAGGGTTGAGCCTTTCACAACCAAATACACAAGGAGATTTTGCAAAGGGGATTATCAAGGATCTAAACGTTGCCTTTGACTCTTGCCCTAGCGCCCCTTTTACTATAGATGTGATGGTGGTAGATGCTTTGAGCACTTGGGGCATCATTTTCCACAAAGACCTTATAGAACACCTTGCTGGAAGTTTCCAAGACCAAGAATCCAAAGCGGTCATTCCTCACCCTGAAGGATGATTTTTTACCCTCCACAGAGAACCCCTTGTAGGATCCTTAATTGAAACCCTCGATGGACCAAATGATCAGCTCCTGTGTATTAACGATGGCATTGATAACTGGTTCATCCAAGGAGGGAGTTCTGGGGGCAATACTATTGAAACACCTGAGGGAATTTGGACTCTAGAATTTGATGGATCTCACTCAAGTTTTGGATCAAGTGTTGGGATTGTCTTAACAACCCCTTTCCATGAGACCTTCTACTACTCCTATAGGCTTGAGTATCACTGCACAAACAACATTGTTGAATACGAAACATTGATCCTAGGCCTCAACCTAGCAATTGACAAAGGTGTTGAATACTTAAGGGTAAAGGGGGACTTAGACCTCATAGTATCACAAGTGTTGCGAAAATTCGCTACCAAAAATGAGAAGTTGAAGAGGTATCGTGACCTTGCACAATCCATTGATGAATCTTTCAAAATAATATCAATCGAAGTTATTCCTTGAGAAGAAAACCATGTGGTTGATGCCTTGGCTGTTTCTGCCTCTACCTTGCAACCTTGTGATGGTCCTCTCCAAAACCTATGCAAAATGGAATTCCTCTTTAGACCTTCTATCCCTGATAATTTGGAACATTGGCAAGTCTTTGAGGATGACGACTAGATCATTAGGTTTATGGAAAAAAGCAAAGAAATCACCAATTCACAAATAAATTTCCTGGCTGATTCCATGAACTTAGAGGTTGTGAACCTTCAAAATAACACCTTGCCTAAGGGATGTATTCCTTTAGAAGACCTCTTTGACAGACGACGTCTTCAAAAGAAAGAGGCCTAGCAAACAAGCAGATGAAGCCCTTGAATTCGATATCGGTACGGAAATGGATCCAAGGATGGTCAAGATAGGGAAAGGAACCACTGAGAAGGAAAGGGCTGAAATTCTAGACCTCATAAGAGAATTCAAATATACTTTTGCTTGGAATTACGATGAATTAAAAGATTATAGGGGTGATGTCATCCAACATGCTATACCCCTGACAGAAGGGGCCAAACCTTTCCGACAAAAACTAAGGCACATCAATCCAAAGTTAGCAAGCCAAATACAAAAGGAGCTCCAAAAGATGGTTGATGTTGGTATCATAGCTCCCATCAGATATTCCTCATGGATGTCGAATTTTGTAGTTGTTCGAAAAAAAACCGGTGATATACGTCTGTGTGTTGATTTCCGTAACCTTAACCAATTTTCATTGAAAGACAACTACCCCCTTCCAAACATGGAACATTTGCTACAAAGGGTTACAAGGGCAGGGATGATGTCCATGTTGGATGGATTCTCTGGATACAACCAAGTCTTGCTTAAAAGAGAGGACCAACTTAAAATGACATTTACTACACCTTGGGGAACATTTATGTATTTGCGAATGTCGTTTGGTCTTATGAACACCGGTGCCACTTTCCAGAGAGTAATGGATTTTTCCTTTAGGGACCTCATACAAAAAATCATAGAAATTTACCAAGACGATCTCACAGTTGTCTCAAAGAATAGGAAGGCCCACATTTCACACCTCAGGATCATTTTTGAACGATCTAGAAAGTATGGTATCTCCTTAAATCCTAAGAAGTCTGTTTTTGGGATCGATGAAGGAAAACTTTTGGGTCACGTGGCTTCAAAGGGGGGAATCTCCATAGACGTTGAAAGGGTCCAATCGATAAAAGATGTATGCCCCCCAGTCAACAAAAAGTACTTGCAATCCTTTTTCGGAAAGATCAATTTCATTCGAAGATTTGTCCCAAACTTTGTCGAAAGGATAAAACCCATAAGTGCTTTGCTAAAAAAGGACGTTGCCTTCAGATGGGATGATAAAGCAATCAAATCTTTTGAAGATATAAAGGACGCTATCTCCCAAGCCCAAGTCTTGATCAGCCCTGATTATTCACGAGATTTCATAATATTCTCGTTTGCCTCCAAGGATACCATTGTAGGTGTTTTACTGCAAAAGGACGTTGTTAATTATGAACACCCCGTAGCTTTCATGAGTAAAGTCCTTAGAGACTCAAAGTTGAATTACACCATTTCTGAGAAGCAAGCATATGCCTTGGTGAAATCCCTCAAGCACTTTAGAAACTATGTTGGCTACAATAAAATCAAAGCTTATATCCCCTACCTGGCGGTAAAGGATGTTTTATCACTACAAGATTGTATGGGTACTAGGGGCAAGTGGGTCTCCAAAATCCAAGAGTATGACTTAGAGATAAAACCCACCAAGATAATAAAGGGACAAGGTCTAGCCCAAATGCTAACCGAGAACAACCAAGAGGCCATACAGATGGAAGAAAGTGAACAGATAAATGTAGTGGTCAATGAATTAGAACATGATGAGTGGTATTATGATATCATCTATTTGTTGATTTTTCATAAGCTAGGTTAAGCATGTAGTTCATTTAATTTCATCATATCTTAACCATAAACAAGAATGTTGCAACAACCAAGATCACAAGAAGAAACACCATGCACAAGAACAAAAGATATATCCTAGGAAACCCTTCTCAAACAAGGGAGAAAAACCCAGCCAAATCCTTTGCTATATTCTTCAAGAGAAAGACCTTTCACCACCAAGAATGACTTAGCACACAAGAGGGTGCTTAAGCCCTAGAACACTAACGCCCAAGAGAGGTGTGCACTTTTGCCAAAGAGAAGTACTTGCTGAAATTTCCAAAACACCTAAGTGTGTGTGTCTACAATGAAAGATTTCCTCTTACTTATATTAGACTTGTCCTATCAACTAAAGTGTCTATTGGCACAATAGGGTCGACCTCACTTAGATATATTATTTATTTATTATTATAATAATTAATATTAATATTACTATTAATATTAATCTTAATTATCTTTTACAATTTATCTTTAGACACAAAAGGTAGGGCCGACCTGTACCCTTTACACAATAACTAGGGTTACAGGTAGGTCTGACTCTTGAACAATATATAGCAAAGGATCTGATACACCCACTAGTGCTCATCCACTAGGGGCACATCCATAGGGATGCCATGGACCTTATTCATTGCATTACACAAATGAACCAGGGCTTCACACGTTCACCTGTGCTCGTCCACAGCCACATCCACTCTACAGATTTGCTTTCCCACTGCCACCTACAGAAGAATCATCTGGAGTCTTCTCGTCAAGTCTGTTGCTGCTCAGAAGAGGCCATCACATCATCTTTATTTTTGTTCTCATGATGATGTGCTCAACACTTTTGGGATTTCCCACGTTTTTGCTCAGCCACAGGCACGTCCTAACTCAACAGATCGCTCTTACATCGGATAATCATCTGGAGTTCTTCTCACTCACCTCATGGAGGAGGCCATCTTTACGTTCCTGACTCTGTCCCAGGCAGGAACCACGAACCCTTCATAGGGGCTTTCTCTCAGGTTCGTAAGCTGAGAGAAAGACTTCACATAGCTGCTATGTTCCACATCTCACAGGTTTGTAAGCTGGAGGATGTCTCCCATAGTTGCATTCATCAACACTATTACCTTAAGAATTTATCATGCCCCGATCACCTAGTAGACTACAAAAGAAGGGCTTTGAGACTTAAGGCTATGAAGTACTATTTGATCGAAAATGGCATTGGTTGGAAAGATCCCGATGGAGTTCTCCTTAGATGTGTCAACCAAGAGGAAGTTGAGAAACTGTTAAAAGAATTACACTCTGGATTTTGTGGTGGACATTTCGCAGCTCGCACTACTACCCACAAGATCCTAAGAGTTGAATATTATTGGCCATCGCTATTTTCTGATACTCACTGATATGTCCGATCTTGCCAGCCTTGCCAGTACTTCTCTGGTAAACCTAAAATCCCAGCACAACCTTTAAAACCCGTAGTGGTAGGAGCTCCCTTTCAACAATGGGGTTTGGATTTCATTGGAGAGTTTAAGGATAACTCAAGTAATGGTTACCAGTGGATCCTAACAACCACGGATTATTTTACTAGGTGGGTAGAGTCTATCCCCACAAAGAAGGCCACTGAGGAAGTAGTCATGAATTTTTTTGAGAAACGAATTATAACTAGGTTTGGTGTCCCTTCCAAGATCACCACAGACAATGCCAAGGCATTTAGCTCACATGCACTAGCGGAATTTTGTTTCAAGTACGACATTGTCTTATCACACTCCTCTAACTACTACTCGCAGGGAAACGGATTAGCAGAGTCCAGCAACAAGAACCTTATGAATATTATCAGGAAAGTCGTGGGGGAAAACAAGAGGTCTTGTGATGGCAAAATTAAGTATGCCTTGTGGGAAGATCGGATAACAACAAAGACCTCGACAAGAAAAACCCCTTTTGAGCTAGTATATGGATTAGAAGCAAAGCTTCTTGTGAACCTCCAGATTCCCATCCTCCGTTTTTCCCAACAGTATGCTACAGATGGAGAGGCAATCCAAGGGAAAATTAACCAGTTGATAGAGTTGGATGAATCTAGAAGAAACACTCTAAGCCAAATGGGAAGAAACCAGGAGAAGATCAAAAACACCTTCGATCACAAGGCGAAGGAAAGAGACTTCACTGAGGGAGATCTCGTGTTACTATTTGCATTCATTGTATATACCATTGCATTGCATACTAGAGTAGTTTGCTTTCACATTTGTACATATGATTGTTTTCGTTTTACATATATGAGTTGGGGGTGATATCACCACCCCAAATGATTACTGATAACTTCTGTTGAGATCAGGCAGGTTATAGGTTATGCCAGAGATGTTGAGGTTCTCATGCATTCTACGGTGAGCACATGTCCCCGAGTTGGAGCCAGATGTTATCCCCCACTTTTAGGGATAACTAAAGAGATTATGTCTCGAGGCCCACAGGTCCTAGACATGGAGTACCGAGAGCCAAATTGACTTGAGCATGGCCCTGGAGGGCCCATCTTTTCTTCCTTTCAGTGCCTCCACTTTGTCAGCAGTAGCAACATCCATCACCTCGGCTTGGCCCTATATCAAAGATGGTTCTTGCTCCATGAGGTAATCAGTCCGGGTATCATGGTATGTGTCACTCTGATCCTCAAAACCTTTGAATATGTGCATTTGGTTCTTTTTGTTTCTAATCGGTGCTTGGATCTTATACTTATCCACTTGACCATGTCTTGGGGGAATGGCAAGATGCCTTAGTAAGCTTGTGCCCATAGGTTTTGAGTTGCCACTGGTGGGATTTCTGAAAAGTCATCGTCCGCTCCCATCATACTTACCACTTTCCATCTTACTTCCCGCTCATCCATCCCATTACATTGGTCCGGGCATTGGGTTGGCCAATCATTCAAGGGTTGCACCTTGCCTTGTGGGAAGAAGGGGCTAAAGGCCCAGAAGGTAAAAGCAGCTGGCAAAAGATAAAAGCCTAAAAATAAAACCTCGAGATGCTTCGCCCAGGGATCCCCAAGAAAGCAGTAAAAAGCTTCTCAGCAAGAAACAAGAGGGACCCATAAAAATAATAAAACAAGACCTAGTCAGAAGATAGGGTGTCTCATCACGAGCCAGCCTATTAGGTCCATGGGCATCTAGCGGTGTGACACTACTAGCAACTGGTTACCATGCCAAGGTAGTGGCTCTTGGTGGCATAGCCAAGAAAAAGGGGGTCTCATCACAAGCCAGCCTTCACATTTCCATGAAAGTGCTTGTAGGTAACATTGCCACCACTGGTCACCATGCCAGGGCAATGTCCCCTGATTAGCTTCTTGAAAGAAAAAGCAATAAAGAAATAAGAATAAAAGGCATGAATGGGCTTGGAAACATTTGCATCCAGGACAGGTGCAGCTCGCCTTCTACAAAGACACCCACAGGTAAGCCTTGCATTTCCCTGCTATCACTACACCCCTTGTCAGGACATCCCTTATCCACCTCACCCATTAACATGACTTGGATTTGATCTCTTCCGGAAACATCCCTTTTCCAGTGGATACTAGCCCAATAGGACGCCCTGTCACTTCCTCCAAACTTGCCTTGCAGATTTGTATAATGTCTTTGAGCACTTAACTGGGTAGAAAGGGTTTTATGCACATGTTTAATAAAATTGATGATTGGATGTGATTGACATTGCGATGATCCATGTGACTTATGAGTCCATGGAGGGTGTATCTATTGATGTGCAGGATCATACCCGATGGACAGGTACCATATTAGACAGGTACACATGGGGAAACAATTAGTTCGGACCTCCATGGGGCTGAAGAGCCCACCAGATGGATGTTGAGACCCCAGCAGGGGGCAGAGACAGGACAGAGGGGTTTGCACTGGAGAAAAGGAGGACGTTCCATAGAGGCACCCTGGCAGAGCCTTACCTAGGGGGCTTGTGCCCTCTCCACTGGAACGTTGGCCTTGGAAGGCCCATGACGTCATCCAGCATTGTGGACATTTTTGGCAGGCAGTCATGGCAGTTATGGCACATGTGGCAGCTTGGAGAAGCCCGAGGAGGGCTAACATTTTGTTCCAGGAGGCCTATGTTGCCCTAAAAGGGGCTAACGTCACCCTAGAAAGGGCATGATGTCTTGCTTTTGCTTGATTAGGTTTTAATTTATGACATTTAATGTAAAACAATATTATTTGGTATTTTGGCCTTGTCGACCTTTTGATGACCTAAAATTTAATTAAGGTCATTTGTACTATATAGGTAGAGAGCTAAAACTCTCATTTTGATCATCATCTTTCACTCACACTTAGTGAGGTCTGAAATTTGCGCCCTACTTTAGGGTTTTTGGCTGAAAATTGATGCGCACTTGTTGAAGGAGTCTATTTCTTGGCTATTTTGGAAATTTCTTGGTGGAAGGTTTACAACTAGGGTTTGGCTACATGAATGCTTGGTGGATGTAAGTAAATTTTTGAAAAACACTTCTTTATTGAATGGTTATGGTATTGTTTACTTGCATTTTGGTGTTATAATTTATTAGATTAAACCCTAGGGGACAAGCACATGTTGGTGTCCTTGTTTCGTGTCCCTACTAAGATAAGCCAAGAGCCATTTTGATTTGTTGAAGTTAGATAAAGCCTTGCCATAGCAACACTCTACTCCTACTCTTCTAGCCTAGTCGTTTGTGTTCTTGTCTTTGAGCCAAGGAAGGAGAAAATGCACTAACGCCTAGGGTTTCTCCACCTTAGTGAGCCGTTTTCCCTAGGGTTTGATTGATGAAGCCTTGCCTTAGCAACACTTCATCATTAAATTCTCTTGTCCTTGGCCATAGCATTTATCACTCAAGCTAGTCATTTTTATCTTGTTAATGAGCTAAAGAAGGAGGAGAAAGCACTAAGGCCTAGGGTTTCTACACCTTAGTGAGCCTTTCTCCCCTAGGGTTTCATTGTTGAGGCCTTGCCTTAGCAACACCTCAACATTTAACCCTCTTGTCTTTAGCCATATTACTATCATCACGGCCCTTCAAAATGTGCAGTTGTTTTGACTCCATTTGCCCTAATAACGCACTGATCTAAGACTTCTTGTGTTGAGTACCTTGATCTTACACACATCCAAATACTTTGAACAACTACTAATCCTTCTAACCCTAGCTTAGAATTACAATTACTAACCCTATTGTTGTCGTCATCTATTCATGCTATAAACATCTCTATGCAACCTTTATTTATCTTTAAAGCAATTGAATGATTGGCTAAAGCGTTGCTTCTAGTATTGTTACATTGATTGCTATTCATCATTGCAAAGTTTCTTTAGCATTTATTGTGAAGTGACATTGTGTAATCATTGCTATTGTATAACATTGATTTACTTCATCAATATTTTTGGTCAATTGCTTATCATCAGAAAGTCTTTTATATGAAGTACTAACCAGCAAGTAATCTTGCACATCTATAGTTTCCTTGTTGCTTTGTCTCGGGCAGGTACACTTTTGGTTATTACTTATCTTTATTGGCTAATTAGCTGGGACTTTTTGATTGGTGGTGACTTGTGAGGGGGAATATTATATTTAGCCTTTCAAACCTTTGCCTTCTCAAAACCCCAGGTCATTGGGGATGTCTCCCTTGGGCCTACCACCCTAAATAGAAAGAGCTATCCCATTGAGGTGAAAGTGGTGGGATAGTCTCAAGTTTCGCATGTTTTCCTTTCTTCTATCCATCTTCTACCATAACTACAAACTGTGCGATAACAGAACCAATGGTAGTTATGTTGAAGACGGTATATATATTTGCGTAGCCCTAAGAGGCAATTTGGCAAGTTTTCCCTAAGAAGCAAATGGGCATGTTATGTAAGCCCATTGTTTGTAGTATTTATCTTTGAGCAATAAGAATATCGATACCTTGCCCCTGTGGATGTTTCCTTGGCACATTGTCAAGGTTTTACAACGTAAATTTGTGTCTTGTTGAATATGTTTATGTTATCTTTGTTTTCCATTATTTCTTCACAATTATTTTGTACTGCATTTTATTTCTTCTATGGGTTCACATTTCCAACAAGTGGTATCAAATCCGCAATGAGGAGAAGCTGAGAGACGACACATTCATTTGACAGAAGTATAGTTGCCTGAGAAATACAGTTGGATCCATGATTGCGTGGAGAGGTTGCAGAATCAAAAAATAAAAAAACAAAAAAAAGGTGCCTAACAGAGGAGGGCATCAACTTCAAGCTTAACAAAGAGCTCCTATAGATCATCGAGGACCACATTGGGGGTTTCTGTCAGAAGCTAATGAACAGGGTCGGTGTGGACTTCAATGAGTTATTCTAGAGCATCCATCTCAGCGGGCCACCAATCTTGAACTAGTTGGAGAAGAAGATGAGCGTTGGGCCAGAGAAGTTGTATTACAGTCGATAGACACTAGTGGATTACGATAACGTGAACAATAATACGATTATGTACGTGCTTGATGCCATGCGGTTGGGATGGCGAGCAATCTAGTGGAATCACATGTGGAGAGAAGTTGAGGGGTCGCGTGGGTCGTCAAAATATGCATGAGATCAACGAACCATAGATTCAAGAAGAATAACACACCAAAGGAATTATGGGTTGTGTGCACGACTTGGGTAACGATCGGATCAGCTAGTCGAGCCATGTCGAGTGTCCCTGTGCCTAAAGCCGCCTGAAAGCAGTTAGACAAGCATAGAGGCGGATGAAGAGAGGAAGCAAGCAGCGAAGCACAAGAAGTAGCGATCCAAGAATTGGAAACGAGCGAAGGTTCTGCAGTTAAATAAATTTAGGGCAAAGGTTTTTCAAGTCCCCTCGAGATGTTGCAAATGAAAGACCAAGGCAAGCCATGCAAGGAAGCTTAGGAACAAGCGAATCATAAACGCTAAAGCCTTGTGATTCCAAGGATGGCTTCAACAGCGATGGTGATGGGCTTGGGCTTACGATGCGCAATGCCACAACATGAGAATGGCAAGTTTTTCCGTTGATGAGCAAGGCCAACTTTACGGACTTGTGTGCTAGTGGGACGGTTGAAGCAGGGGCGCGGTGGCCAAACTGACGTCGTTGAGGGGCAAGCTACAGCACAAGGAGGGGCTTTCGAAATGATCGTGGTTGGCTACCAAATCAAGATTCTGAAGGGCATGACGATGCTCCAAGCCTACGAGTTAGCGGGGATCGATATCCCTCGCTTCTACTATCTTTCCCGCCTCTCCATCGTCGAAAATTGTTGCATGTGTCTCGTTGAGAATGAGTGCGGCAAAGTTGTTGAAGGTGAAGGTCGAGGTAAGGATCGAGGTCATTGTTAGTGCATGAGAGGTGCACTAGTGGGCAAAGGGCCATGCAGCGCATGGTGATGTCTCAAGTAGCACTGGACGCGACAGTAGCAACAATGGACATGGTGAGTGCATTCCCATAGAGTCCTAAAGGCAATAGCAACACTAAATAAAAAAATTATTATTATTATTATTATTATAATGGAGTTGAAAATTTAATTACATGTAAATGGGTATACGACTGTAAGACCTAGTTAGGCATGCGTACCCCCAGTAAATAACTGATAAAGTCTAGACATAGACCTAGGTGATAGGGGGGGACAAGTTGAATTCCCAAATACCCTGGTCATAAACTTTGAGGGGAGTAGGACCTAGATAATTACCCCAAGTCAAGTTTTAAAAAGGGGGGAAGAATGTTGGGTTAAACTTGAATTAGTGAAAAACTCAATGAGTTATATCCATTTTAAGTCAACAGTGATGGTTTTCGGGCCCATGGTATTGTGCCCGTGGATTGCATGTAATGAAGCTTTTAAAAAGGCTTAGGATACTCCATTGAAATTAGCCTGGAAGTGAGGGGTGAAGGCTCACTTGGTTGTCTTGGTTGGATTCAATCAAGGGAACAAAGTTTGGAAACCTTTACAAGCTAGAAAGGAGTAATCAAATAAATGAAGCAATGATGGTATTTGAGGAAGCAAATGAATCTACTCATTTATGGCATCAACGACTAGACCATATGAGCGAGAAAGGGCCAAAGGTATTGATAAATTGTAAGTTACTTCCAGATTTAAAATCTTTGAATTTGAATTTCTACAAGCATTGTGTTTTTTGGGAAGCAGTGTAGATAGAAGTTTAAAACAAGTGTTTGGGGGCCATCCCCTACAATTTCTTTTGGAGGATCATCACACTTTATGACATTTATAGATGATTACTCTAGAAAGGTGTGGGTCTATACTCTCAAAAAAAAAGTTGATGTGTTTAATGTATTTAAGTAATTTAGAGTTTTGGTTGAAAAGAGAATTGGCAAGTCAATCAAGTGTTTGAGAACAAATAATGGAGGCAAGTTCACATCTTTGGAATTTGAAAATTATTGCAAGAAAGCTAGGATCGAAAGGCATAAAACCACAATTTACACTCCGCAGCAAAATGGTGTGGCTGAGCACATGAATGAGACTCTTCTAGAGATAGTAAGGAGCATGCTTAGTGATGCCAAATTGCAGCAAGAGTTGTGGGCAGAAGCAGTCACTACGGCTTGCTATCTGGTAAATCGGTCACCATCAATTGCAATAGACCGTAAGATTCTTGAAGAGGTATGGACAAGTCATTTATGTAATTATTCAAATCTAAAAATAATTTGGTTGTGATGCCTATGCTCTTATTTCTAAAGATCGGCTTTCTAAGTTGGACCCTGGATCAAAGAAGTATATCTTTGTTGGTTATGGTGATGGAGTAAAGGGATATAGATTGTGGGATACTACTGGCCACAAAATCATCATTAGCAGAGATGTGGTATTTGATTAATCTCCTCTAATAAAATTCAGACATAGTAGAAGTTGATAAGAAACAGGAACAAGTACAACAAAATCAGCAAATTCAGTTGGAAACTCATGGTGGCAAATGGGTCTACAAACTGAAAAAGGGAGTTGATGTTAAAATTGAAAGGTACAAAGAAAGATCGGTGGAAAAAGGGTATTCTCAAACGAAAGGTATTGATTTCCATGAAATATTTTCACTAGTTGTTAAGCTTGTTTCTATTCGTGTAGTATTAACACTAGTTGCCTTACTTGATCTTGAGTTAGAGTAGCTAGATGCTAAAACAACATTTTTACATGGAGTTTTGGATGAGGAGATATATATGGAACAACCATAATGGTTTTTGTTCGAGATTGCAAAAGAATATTTGTTTGCAAACTCAAGAATTCATTGTATGGCCTGAAGTAGTCTTCCAGGCAATGGTACAAGAAGTTTGATTCCTTCATGTGAGCCAAAATTTTACAAGAAGTGGTATGACCATTGTGTTTACTTCAAAAGTTTAGAAAATGGTATATTCATTATCTTGGTGTTATATGTTGACGATATGCTTGAGCAAGCAAAAGCATGGTTGAGATCAACAAGTTAAAGGCTCAATTGGCTAGGACTTTTGATATGAAGGATCTAGGAGCAACAAAACAAATCTTGGGCATAGAAATACACAGAGATAGGAAACATAGTAATCTTTGGTTATCGCAATAGAAGTATGTGGAAAAGATACCTCTGAGATTCGGTATGAATAATGTGAAATCAGTAAATATCCCTTTGGCTTCTCATTTTAAGTTTTCTTCAAGCTTATGTCCTCGTAATAAAGTAGAAAAGGATTATGTCTTGTGTACCATATGCTAGCACAGTAAGAAGTTTAATGTATGTGATGGTATGTACAAGACTAGATATTTCACGTGTAGTTGGTGTTGTTAGTAGATACATGGAAAATCTAGGTAGAGAGCATTGGGGAGCAATGAAATGAGTGCTTCAGTATCTTAGAGACACAAGTGCTTATTGTATCACCTATAATGGTTGCAGTGATTTAGTTTGTGGTTATGATGATTTAGAATCCAAATGTTGCAGGCAATTTGGACAAAAATACATCTACTTCAAGTTATGTCTTCACTCTTGCAAGAGTCACATGCATGCAAGGAGGCAATTTGGTTAAAGGGTCTATTGGGTGAGTTTGGAAAAGTGCAGGACAAACTATCAATCCAGCTTATCACAGTAAGACCAAGCATATTGCAATTAAATACCATTTTGTAAGACAAGTGATTGATCAAGGTGGAGTAGCTCTTAAGAAAGTCCATTGTGCAGATGTGTTCACAAAATCAGTACTATTAGAGAAGTTGTGGTGGTGTTTGGCTTCTCTTGGTTTGTAGAAAAGGTGATAAATGGGCTTGGGCAAGGTATTAGGTAAATTGTTGTCAAGGTGGAAATTGTTGGAATTGTGACAACAAACAAAACCGGTGAACAGTGGTGGTTCATGTAACGACAACAATTCTTGAACCGGTGGTAGTTCATGTAACAGTGGTAGTTATGTTTAAGACGGGTATATATATTTGCGTAGCCTTGAGAGGCAAATTGGCAAGTTTTCCCTAAGGGGCAAATGGGCAAGTTATGTAAGCCCGTTGTTTGTAATCTTTATTTCTGAGCAATAAGAATACCGATACCTTGCCCCGTGGATGTTTCCATGGCACATTGTCAAGGTTTTACAACGTAAATTTGTGTCATGTTGTATGTGTTTATGTTATCTTTGTTTTCCGTTATTTATTCACAATTATTTTTTACTGCATTTTATTTCTTTTGTGGGTTCACGTTTCCAACAAACATCCCTATGCGGCATGCATTTATGCAAAAGTAATTCAACTAGATGGGAGCAATGTAGAAAACACAGACCATAGCATCAATTTACTTGCAAATCAAATGTCTCTTGACCGTGTTAATCCACCCTTGTAAATATTTTCACAACCACTGTGAAGTACCAAGATGGTACAAGATTTTGACTACAAAAACAATAAAACGTATAATTGTTTGGTTTATAAAGCAGGTTATACCCTTTCTTATACATCGAAGGTCCACCAAATCCTTACCAAACATATCTAATGTATGCAGGAATTGATCTTACAATAAGTCTACTGCTAGTATACCCACAAAATGAGTGAAGGAGAATGCCAAAAGGTATTAAGCATGAAAAGAATAATGACCAATCAAAGCCCAGGTTTGATATGCACTGAGTGGAGAATTGGGTATATGCTTGAGTGGGTGCATATCAAGTCCAGGTTTAGATTTTCAACGCTAAAAGTTTCTTGTTAGCATGTTCCACTGAGAGTTTATGTGTTTCTGAAAATGTCATTCTGACTCTCCTGTCTCAAACATAGGCATAATCAGAATTAACTTTGGAACTTCTCCTTTTCACCTAGCCATTATTTGAACTCTTGTCTCAGTTCAGATTGAAAAGATAATATGTCAAATGCTTCTGTCCTAATGCTTCCATTTTATTTCTATAGGCAGGGATGAGATAAGGGAACCCCATTCATAGGGCTCAGACTTACAGTAGGCTCAAATAGGAATGTAATAATGAGCACCAGCTAAGCTGTTTAATAAATGTGACCTTAGTTATATTAAATTTAGCTATTTGCTTCACTGCATGACAAAGTGGTTTAATGACTACTTTTACCAAATCATGAACTCTGAGAAAAAGGGGTCAAAGCATAGGAACAGCCATGGGACCTGTTACCAATTGAACTTGCACTTGAGCTACAGAGTCAACTAATCCGGGGGACCTGGTGATTTTCAACTCATTGTTTGCGCATAACAACAATCCTAACAACAAGATGTAGATGCATGAAAACATCTCTATGGGGCATGCACTTATGCAAAAGAAATCCAACTAGGATGGGAGCAATGCAGAAAACACAGACCATAGCATCAATTTACTTGTAAATCAAATGTCTCTTGACCGTGTTAATCCGCCCTTGTAAATATTTTCACAACAATTATGAAGCACCAAGATGGTACAAGATTTTAACTACAAAAACAATAAAAAGTATAATTATTTGGTTTATAAAGTAGGTTATACCCTTTCTTCTACGTCAAGGTCCACCAAATCCTTACCAAACATATCTAATGTATGCAAAAATTGATCTTACAATAAGTCTAATGCTAGCATACCCATGAAACAGGTGAAGGAGAATGCCAGGAGGTATTAAGCGTGAAAAGAATAATGACCAATCAAAGACCAGGTTTGATATGCACTGAGTGGAGAATTGGGTATATGTTTGAGTGGGTGCATATCAAGTCCAGGTTTAGAATTTCAACGCTAGGTGTTTCTTGTTTAGCATGCTGCACTGAGAGTTTATGTGTTTCTGAAAATGTCATTCTGACTCTCCTGTCTCAAACATAGACATAATCAGAATTAACTTTGGAACTTCTCCTTTTCACCTAGCCATTATTAGAACTCTAGTTTCAGTTCAGATTGAAAAGATAGTATGTCAAACGCTTCTGTCCTAATGCTACCATTTTATTCCAATAGACGGGGATGAGATAAGGGAACGCCATTCATGGGGCTCACACTTACAGTAAGCTCAAATAGGAATGTAATAATGAGCACCAGCTAAGCTGTTTAATAAATGTGACCTTAGCAGTTATATATTTAGCTATTGCTGCACTGCATGACAGAGTGGTTTAATGACTGCTTTTACCAAATCATGAACTCTGAGAAAAAGGAGTAGTCAAAGCATAGCAACAGCCATGGGACCTGTTACCAATTGAACTTGCACTTAAGCTACAAAGTCCCAACAGCAGGTGCAAGCCTAAGGTTAACTCAAGAGAGCTATCACTGTCACCACAATAGCACCTCTTCTTTCTTAAGGCTGGCTTTTCTCCGGCACAAGGGAGGTGTCCCTAGTGTTAGGATTACTAAGGCTTTATGCAATGAAGGCTTGAGATTTAAAGAAGAGTTTCCATAGTAAAACAGATAATTATATGATTTATTTGGTTTATTTTTAGGGTGGTTGGAGGTGATTGTAGTGCCAATGACCCAATCGGGTATATGGAGTCTTAAGGCTTCTAAGAGGGCTGGAAATCATGAATGGATGTGGGTAAATATGCTGTTAAAACATGCTTAAATCTACCCATGAATGCAATATTAAATGACTGGAAATTAACAGATTTTGTAGGCCCTAACTAGGTGCTCTACTTATCCACATGCAAACAACAACGAGGGATTTTATTTCAAGCTGAAATACACCATGCAGACTTTCAAGAAAAAGACATAACATCAATGTTTCCAACTTGACGATAAAAACAGCAAAGAGAAGAATAGATAGCACCTCATTCACTCTTCTTCTTCAATGACATGCGGACCTAACATGAAGTCCTTATTGCAGCAGATTTTTAAGAAGATTCTAGAACATAAAATCAGCAAGACGAATATCATGGACAGCCACATGTGTAGAAAACCTTTACAATCACATTTGCCTTCATAAGATATTCAGTTGGGCTCCAAAAGAGGTCTTCTTCATTAATCCAACCATGAATAACAATGGAGAGAGCAAATCCTTATATAGATTTGAGCTCAATCTCSTAGATCAACTATAGATTTGAGCTCTTATATAGATCAACTAWAGTTATTGATTRGTTGATCTTATATAGTWKMWACTATATAAGATCAACYAATCAATAACTATAGTTGATCTATATAAGAGCTCAAATCTATAGTTGATCTASRAGATTGAGCTCAAATCTATATAAGGATTTGCTCTCTCCATTGTTATTCATGGTTGGATTAATGAAGAAGACCTCTTTTGGAGACGAATTGAATATCTTATGAAGATAAATGTGATTGTAAAGGTTTCTATGTAAGTGTGGCTTCCATTTTCTTCCATATTGCTGATTTATCATCGCTGGAAATGACTTATGATTCCGCTGCAATAAGGGCTTCATATAGATCAGCTATGTCATTGAAGGAGGTTGGATGAGGTGTTTCCTATTTAACCTTCTTGTTGTTTTTACTCTATAATTGAATTATTAATTTATTTATCTTACACCATTTCTATGAAAGATTGCATGATGTTTTCAGCTAGAAGTAAAATCTCTCCTTATTTATCTTTGCATGTTCATACAAAGGCACCTTTGTAAGGACCTTTACTTTACTCTTTTCCAGCAATACAATGGTGCATTCATAGGTAGTGATATTTTGCATGTCAAAACAGCACCTTTCACCATCCCCACTCATCTATTTTTCAGCCCTCTTAATTTCCTTTATTGATTCCATTTGCCCAAGTTAGATAGGCACTAGTCTTAGTCCTCCATCCACTCTATCTATAAAAAAATCTGTACTACAATTTCTCTTTTGCTAAAGCTACTTCTCCATTGTTTCATGAGTCTCTATTACATAGCTTTAATGATTCTATTCTAGAGATACACCCCTTGTGTGGAGGAGAGCCAGCCTAAAGTGAGAGAGGATGTTGTTGTGGTGACAATGGACAACCCCTTTTAGTTCCCTCAAGGTTGCACTTGTGCTTTGGGGCTTTATCACATGAGGTGCACGTTTGAGCAGTAACAGGACCACATTCTGCTTTAGCCTTCAAAACTGCTCCCATTTTATTTCTATAAAACAGAGATGAGAAAAAAGGGATCCCCTCCACATGGGGCCTTTGACTTATTGTTTTCCTAACTGAAAATGTAATAATGGGCACCACCTGAACTTAAGCTGATTAAATAAGTGTGATCTAAGCTGAAGTTTACAAATTGTGAACCATTAAGAAAGGGTAATTAATCCACAGCAGCAGCCATGGAACCACACTAGGCTTTCCCCCGCCAAACTGCTTCCATTTTATTTCTACAGGCAGGGACAAGAAAAGGGAACCCCCTTCATGGGACCTCAACTCAGAGTAAGCTTAACTAAGAATGTAATAATAAGTACCAGCTCAGCTGTTTACTCAATGTGATCTTAGCACTTACATTAAATTTAGCTATTTGCTGCACTGCATGACAAAGTGGGTTTATTCTAAATCATGAATCCTGATAAAAAGGAAGTCAAAGCATAGGAACAGCCACGGGACCACATTCTGCTTTAGCCTTTTATTTCAGCCAGACAGAGATGAGAAAAAAGAGATCCCCCACATGGGGCATTATTTTTTAGCCCAACTGAAAATGTAATAATGGGCACCAGCTAAATCTATGCTGATTAATAAATGTGATCTAAGCTGAAGTTTCCTAATCATTAAACCCCCAAAAAAGGATAATTCAAACATTGAATCAGCCATGGAAGCACACTGTTTTCCCCTGCCAAACTCCTTCCATTTTATTTCAACAGACAGGGATGAGAAATGGAACCCCCGTGATGGGACTCGACTCATAGTAAACTCAACTAAGAAGGTAATAATGAGCATCAGTTGAGCTGTTTAATAAAAGTGACCTTAGCAATTATATTAAATTTAGCTATTTGTTGCATTGCACGAAAACATGGGGTTGATTTTGCATGGCTTCTTTTTCCATGTCATGAACCCTGAGAAAAAGGGAAATCAAAGCATAGGAACAGCCATGGAACTACAATCTGCTTTAGTCTTTATAGCTGCTCTCATTTTGTTTCAGCAAACAGAGAAAGAGAGAAAAGGGATCCCCACCACTTAGGGTCTTGACTTATTGTTTGACAAAATGGGTTTGATGACTACCTTTCCTAATTATGAACCCTGAAAGGGCATCCATCTGTTTGGCATGATATAGAGAGATCCTATTTGCCAAAATAGGCACCATCCATCCAGACCAATATACCCTGACACATAAATGATGACCTGAAAACACCTAGAATAACAACAGCAAGACCCCTGTGCAGTACTCAGTGTGCAACATCTATGTGAGGTCTCAGATGCTTCATTGTCTGTTTAATCCTCCATCAGCTCTTTGGGAAACTGCTAAACCAGACCCTCTTGCATCTGTTGCCACAAACTAGGGCGCTGCCTGATGCAGTACTTTTGGAGAGGGCTATGATATTTTTGGGCAGCCTTGTAGAAAACTGTTCATTCTTCACTGGGGAGGAAATCTGTCAAGAGCATCCAGATACAGTTGATGCAACGATAAGTGGCCTTCAAGAAACAGTCCAGATCACTGACATTCTGGAAAATAAAGAAAACTCCACGGGAGAGGCTGAGGCTATGGCTACTGCACAAAGGCAGTCTGACAGTGAAAGGATTGAAGTTAAGGGCATGCTGAAGAGACTTGATGCAGATGAGCATTCCAGTGTTTCTTTGCACAAGATATATTGATAGTTAGTGAAAGCTTTTGTTAAAAAATGCTTTACTTCAAGACATGTTTGGCAATGTAAAGACTGTAAGAAAAGTAGGTGTGCTCGCTTAACCATAGACATATAGCAATATTGTCACCCAACCATAGGCCGAAGCCACCCCCGAGCACCTTAACCTTGATAGAGAATAATTCCGGAAGCAAACCCTAGGCCTAATAGCCAATCAAGGTAGCGTATCACTCTCCAGAGTTAGCATACCAAGCAGAAAGTCCAAACCATAACCAAGAGAGAGTCCAAGACTGAAACCGAAAATACAAGTTGTAGTAGCTGCAGCTGTAGCTACTCTCCAGACTTGTGCACAACTAAATTTCTGCAGTTGCGAGCTGTGTGTGTCAAATGAGCTCTAGCGTCCTGTATTTATATTGCTCCTCCTTAGCTGTCTGGGCCGACTTCTCATTCTGGAGGCTAAAAACTCAATATTAAATATTTCCTTTAGCCGACTTGTCTTCTAGGGTTATGTCCAGTGCTTTAGGGTTTCTTCTTGCTTCCCAGAATATTCTATTCTTCTCAGGGTTACACGTGGAGGTTAATACCTCCCGAAGCTACCAAAAATATCAACACTCCCTCCTAGCTAGGGAGGTATTGAAAGCAATGGTCTTGAGCACAAACATACCATTCAATCGGTAGCACCATCATAGCCATACAGGCTATCTCATGATTAGATCACGAGCACCATCATCACTATCAGTATCATCTGATAGCATCAACTGCATCATCTCTCGAAGCCATACTCCATCTGAGTAATCAAGCATGATGCTGAATAAGTCACTCACTCCACAGAGTGATACAAGAACCATTCTTCTAATCTGGATATATGTCCTAGAAGAATAACTATTCCAACAGATGTTGGAAGCCATGCCATGGGCTACAAGGACTATTCTTCTAATCCAGACATATGTCCTAGAAGAATAAATGTCCTGGACCATTTTCTGTCTAGAGAATGTCTATCCATCAACACACTGACTATCCATCTAGCTGATAATCATTTTCAACACTACTGATAGACTACATGGCAATCAGAACAATGTCATTCAATAGAACACAACTGTGTCTATCCATAGTAGTACACAACTACTATCTAGTGGTACACAACCACACCAAGTAGCACACGGCTACTTAATCAAAGACACATAGTCACAACCAATGGAACACATCCACCACAGTAACATACATCTATTGTCCAGAGACATACAGTCTCCATAGCAATCATATCATCTGATATCAACCTGCATAAAATAATATCATGATATAAACTGAGTCATCTTGGCCATTCTTCCACTCACATCTGTGAGATCTGGAAGAGCATCTGCCCTCAGAATGTAAAACATCAGCCATGGGCTATCTGGACTATTCTTCTCAAGCATAGAAGAATAAGTGTCCCTGATTTCTGAGCCTGGACCATTCACATAACTGGGCCATTCCTCCGGCACTAGTCATAGTGCAACCTGGAGAGAATGAGTTTGCCCTAGGGAATGCTTGTCCCTGATTGTTGAACCTAGACCATTCACCTAACTAGGCCATTCCTCCGGCACTAATCATAGAGAAACCTGGATAGAATGAGTCTGCCCTAGGGAATGACTATCCGGACCATTTCCTAATGGAAATGACAATCCTGCACCAACCTCCAAAACGGATCATTCTTCGAAACTGCTCACAACTGTGAACTTCGAAAGAATGACTGCCCGATGAGGCATACCATTCTACTTGACCACTACTCGGAGTGACTGCCAAGAAGAATGATTGTCCTAGACCATTCCCCCACACTGGCCACAAGGGGAATCGTTGTCTATGGTACATCAGCAATCTATCAGACCATTTTCATTACGAAAATGACTGTCCGATCTGGACCATTTTCCGAACTGGAAAATGCTTGTCCGTTAGAAATCTCAAACCGCTTTCCGAACTGGAAAGGAAATGCTCATCTTGGACCATTTTTCGAACTGAAAAATGGCTGTCCATAAATCAATAACACATCAGTGCTCCCTCCCAACCTGGGAGTAATCTCTTCCTTTTTCAATAAGGAAGCCATCTCCACGAGCCCCAACTTGTCTCTTAAGCACGCAGACTTTTCATCTTGGATAGAGACTTTACCAAAATATGTATTATCTGCTCATCTGTGGAGATATATTGGAGAACCACTTCTCTTTTCTGGACTTCATCACGGAGAATATAATGCTTGATCTCAATGTACTTCGGTATGTCATGGAACACTAGTTTTCTCTGAAGGCTTCATATAACTCTAATCATTACAATATATCATGGTCGAGTTCAACACTTTTGTTTCCTGCTAGCTCATGACATCGTGGCAAAGCTCAAACTCAAACATATCCAAGTGGCACTTCTTTTGTCATCATTAGATTTTTCCATGGATTAGCAATCCATCATCCCAGACTTTTGAGTAACTATTCTGATACACTATCTCTGTCATAGAAAGTTTTCACCACGCTTCTGTTGTATATGAGATACTCTGCATCAAGTTGTTTGAATCCATACAAGGTCTTCTTATATCTGCATACATGGGTCTCTTTCTGGTATAAGCTTCTTTCTCACTCTCTTTATTGGGAATAACAGTCTTTTACATGTAAATTCCAATCCATGGATACTACAAGAGGTATATATGGAACAAGTTGGTGTCATAGTCTTCTCCCTTCTTCTGGAAGAACCTCTGAATCTTGCAATGCTTCCATTCATAAGTCTTTTTCACATTTTCTTACACACATTGTTCTTTATCATAACTTCCATTTCTTCTACTTGATTGCTTCTTAGTGGGTTCAAACCAAGCTGGTAGTCTTGTGATTCTCGGTATAATAATTGGTTGTTCTGGCTTTTCTTTCTTTCTTGGAATCTTCATGTTCTTCCTCATGTCTCTCTTTTAGCTCTTGGGTCCATGGGATCTTCTATATGCCCTGAAGATTCCAACTTCTTCCTTTCATCATAGGATCATGGATGTAGATGGACAATCAAGGATACTTTAAGGCTTCTTTTCGAAGAAGACTTCTTCTAGAGTCAGACTAAACACGTGCTTCTTATCATGGCTGCTACTTTCAATGGGAACATGAATAGATACTTCATAATCCTCAATGGATCATATTTAGGATTAGCTCCCTCCTAATCCTTGCTTCATGTATGAATGCATGCTCTTCTTTTGGAATTCTATAATCAACGCCCTCCATCTAAGATAGTCCACGCTTCCGTCTGCATCCTTATTTCCTTCTGCAAGGTGTCACAAGTCTTTTTCTAATTTCCTCTTGATTACTGACTTCTTTCTATTTTGATTCCTTCTGGTTCTCTTCAAGTTTGATTATGATTTCGGCTTATCCGGTAGTTGTTACTTATATAATAGCTTCCACGGGAATTGTTATCAAAGATTGTCAACGTACTTCATCTTTTCACGTGTATTGCTCGACTTATAGTCATCGTGATAGCAATCCTTATCTTGTTGTTCTTCCATAGCTGTTGTTTCACTTGAACATCTTATCTTCTAAGAAATAGATATACATGATATGTACAAAAACTATGTGAACATGGTATGTACAAGAACTTTGAAGAATAGTGTTACCTTGGCTTAGAAGAAGAAGTTTGTTTTATCCTAGTTGACCTTCTTTGAGGGTTCCCTTTCTTTGGCAACTGATGCTTCGTTTGTTTCCTTTCTTTTCTTTAACTCAGGACAGTGGTTTCTATAGTGACCATATTTTCGACAGTTGAAGCATTGTATTTTTGACATATCATTTTCTTGATTTGGTTTCTTCCTTAACCCAAACTTCTTCTTATTCCTGAAATTCTTGAACTTTGTTGTGAAAGCTTGATCATTGTATTTCTTTTGGGATTTCTCTTTTGCATTAATCCTTGATTCCTCTTGTGCACAGCAAGTCCAAAGTTCTTCAAATGTGGGATGCTCCTTTCTTGTGTTCATGCTTGCGGCAAATGCATCCCATGTCTTGGGAAGACCATTGAGTACTATATTTACCAGTTCCTTCTATGAAATGATTTCTTCAATAGCTTGTAGTTGATCTCTTAACTGAGAGATTCTCACAAGGTATGATGTTATGCTATCATCATCATTCATTTTCATGTCAAGGAGCTCCTTCTTCAGACTCATTACTTGTCCAATGTTTCTGACTGAGAAGAGGTTAGTTAGGGCATCGTACATCTTCTTAAATGAGTCAAGATGAGAGATGTAGGGTATCAAGTGGTCTTTTACAGAGTCCACTATGATACTCATGGCATTGATGTCATTGTCTTTGAACTTCTCCATAACTGCAATGTTCTGAGGTTCCTTCTCTTTTCCTTCTTCAAACTAAGGTTCCACAATCTCTCCTTTCACGATATCCAACACTTTATTCTTGGCAAGGATGAGATCAATCCTTGTCTTCCATGCTCTGAAGTTAGAAGCCCCTTCTAACTTGTTTTCTGACATAGAGTACGTCATGACTGCTTTGACTTGGTCAACCTTTGACTTTGACCAAAAACTCAAACTTGACGTCTTAGCTTGCTGAGAGTACCAAGAGGTGCGGTAGGTTAGGGCGCACTAGGCTATCCAAAAATTAGGCCAATCTCTTCACTTGAGGCGTCTTAACAAGAGGGTTAGGATTTCGTTGCTGCAGCAAAAACTTTGACTGCAACTGCAACTGTAACTGAGCAAAATCCTCCCAATCTATCTTCGAGCGATTAGACTGTCCAAAGATAGTGTGGGCCCATAACCTTTTAGAAAAGTAGGTGTGCTCGCTTAACCATAGACAATATAGCAATATTGTCACCCAACCATAGGCTGAAGCCACCCCCGAGCACCTTAACTTGACAGAGAATAATTCTGGAAGCAAACCCTAGGCCTAATAGCCAATCAAGGTAGCGTATCACTCTCCAGAGTTAGCATACCAAGCAGAAAGTCCAAACCATAACCAAGAGAGAGTCCAAGACTGAAACCGAAAATACAAGTTGCAGTAGCTGCAGCTGCAGCTACTCTCCAGACTTGCGCACAACTAAATTTCTGCAATTGTGAATTGTGTGTGTCAAATGAGCTCTGGCGTCCTGTATTTATACTGCTCCTCCTTAGCTGTCTAGGCCGACTTCTCATTTTGGAGGCTAAAAATTCAATATTAAATATTTCCTTTAGCCGACTTGTCTTCTAGGGTTATGTCCAATGCTTTAGGGTTTCTTCTTTCTTCCCGGAATATTCTATTCTTGTCAGGGTTACATGTGGAGGTTAATACCTCCCGCAGCTACCAAAAATATCAACAAAGACAACAGCTGGGTGTCTATGTTTAGCAATGAAGATGCTGCTGCTGTGAAGGATTTT
>ML781807.1:105423-133648 GCA_009831015.1 Picea engelmannii
AGGGAAGCCACAAGGAGAGATAAGGAGCTTTTCAGAGGTAAAAAGGTTAATTAATTAATTAAATATTAATAAAATGAAAGTCACTTTGGAGGGACAAGGTGAGCCAAAAAGTATAAAAGGAAGGCAAGGGCCTCTACTCTATCTTTCATGTATGATTATCTTTTGATTTCTGGCTTCTAGCTAGTGAGCCCAACATTGGGGGTTTTGAGCGTTTTGACTTAACAAACCCTAGAGGACGATTCGGTGGTGAAAGATTCCACCTGACTTGTCCCAAGCTTGGTCTCGGAGATGCAATACTCTCCCACACCATTCTAGTTCCAGATCTACTCAGTTGTAGGGGAATTCTACATTAGTTTCATGTGCATATAGAGAGAGGGCGCACCAGTTGAGGGTTTCTAGCAAGAGGGGCGCACCATCCATTGAGGAAGGATTCATTCTAGCTGAGGAGAAGGGATTTCGAGAATTCCAGGTATTGGGTTTTCCTTGCAGGTACGATAACACCATTATTGGATATTTTTGGAGGGATTCTTATGGAGGATTGATTGACATTGAGAGAGGGACGATCTTCCTAAGAGGAGGGTGCACCATCATTCAGAGGGCAGCTAGATCTAAGGATCTAGCAAGCATTTTGATGATTTGAGCACTTGGGTTTTCATTGCAGCGTCATGATCTATCATTTTGGAGAGTTTCAGGAGGTTTGGAGGGCTCATTCACCCAGGCCAAATTATCTAGGGTTTCAGGCATCCAGGGGGGTGCACCATTCAGTGGAGGATTTCAGATCTACAGTGTGTGAGAGGTACCTTGGAGATTCGGGCACCTGGGTTGTTCTTGCCATCACTCGATCTACTGTTTGGCATCTTCTAGTGGGGGTTTGGCACTTAGCCCAGATCTACTTGGCATTGGTCCTCATCTCTTATCCAGCTTTTGGAGGCTTATTTTGTATTATCGAGAGCTTTTTGTAGCAACTCTATTATCTATTTTCATAGCCATCTATTGAGCATTCCAAATCGACATCTCCATTGTAGCAAGTTCTTCTATCTTATGAATTAAAGCATATTTGAGATGTGTTGGCTTGTCTATCATATTACATATGGTTGAAGTATGTTCCATGGTTGTCTATTCTTGTTTATAGCTGCAATACACATATATAACACATCAGTAAACCCTAAGGCCGAAATCAAGAGGCCATTCAAGAAGTAAATACATGTAAACAAGTAGATCAACAAAGTGTTTGACAAAATACCACAACCATTAAAAGTTTTAAAAGACACCCAAAACCATGATGATCCTTGCATAATGGCTTGGGATCATTACACTTCTACGACCATTTATCATATTGCCTTCCATTTCTCAGTAATCTGTGAAACCCAGGGCTGATCCTTGACTGTTTTTCTTATATCTTCCAGGGATTTTCATTTCATGGTCTGCGGGATGCCCATCCTAGTCCTCTTTGAAGGACAAACACAATCGTTTATCTGTATTTCAAGACAATGCTCTTTTATTTAAAAGACATATATTATTTTTTAAGGTTCCGAGAGAACTAATTTGGGACATAAAATTATTGTTATCAAAAGACTTTGAGTTTTAAAGCATGGGATTTCAAATGTATGCATATCAGAATCTTATTTGTGCTTAATGAAATGATCATTTAAAGTTCTCTACCATATGCGGTCCATACTTTATCTTCTCTTTCTTTGAATATTGTGTTCTACCATGATGAATGTTTTGATGGAAATGTCATCATATGTTACAATACACTCTTTTCGTTTATATTCCTGTAACATATTGTAAACATTTGCTTTCTATAAGATAATTGGTCCTTTCTCAGGGATTCTTACATGTGAATATTTATTTCAAAATAAGTCTGGTACATCTCAAGCATTTTATTTTGTTCTTGTATGTTATTTGAAATAAAGGAGTACAACCTCTTTAAAAACACATGGTGATTTTATCCTCGTGACATTAACTCAAAGACCGTTAGATGGTCTTTAAGATCAACATTTTGGTGATCATATTGGGGAGAACAAAATGATGCTTTCATAGATCAAGGATTTAATGACTCTATCTGAACCCACCCAACCCCAAATATAAATTGGATTAACAGATCAAAGAAGTGTTTTGCACCAGTTGTATGAGCTAGAAATTATAATAGCCAAGAGTCATGTTAAACTTGAAACAACTTGGGAAATACTTGTGCAAGAAGAAGAAAGAGAAATATCCCTAAGACAAAGAGGATCGTTGTGAGTCCAAGAAAGATGAAATCATATAAGGGTCCTTTAACAAGAACTAAAATTAAGAAGCTTGCCACTCAAGAAGTTCCTCAAAGTTCAAGAACAGAACAAAGTAAAAAAATAATTATGGTCGATCAAGAGGAACAAAGAAATGAAATTCCTAATGAAGAAAAGGAAGGAGACAATAGACAAAGAAATCCAACAAAAAGGGCTAGATCCAACCCACTTAATATACGTGGAGAACAACACACATTGCCAACCCTACCTCAAGGAGTCTTGTCTGTATTCTCAGGTGATGGTATCATGGAACCAAGAAGACATATGGATCAATTTTTAAGTGTTTGTGATATTCATCTTGTTATCCCAATTTTGTGGGATAACTAAGGAGATCATGTCTCAAGGCCCTCAAGTTGCATATATGGAGTGTTAAGAGACTACATGACCAACAGTGTCCACTTGCACATATAGAAGCCCGCTCTGTCACCACATTTGATCCATTGTCAGCACATCCACCACACCAACTAGCTTCTGGAAGGTAGAAGGGTCTTGCTCCATGCGGTACAAGTCAGGTATTGTGGCAGGTAATCACCCTAATATTTAATGCATTTGAAGATGTTGTATTTAAGATGCTTTTGATTATAGAATGCATGCTTAGACATTGTGCCTTTGACCTTGTTTCACCTTGGTGAGTGTCATAGGTTTCCTGGTAAGTGGCCAACCTTTGGGGAAGGTTTGTGACTGGGGGTCCCTTGAGGAGTTATCATACCATTCCCAACCATACTTACCACTTTCCCCTCATTACACTTCCATCATATTATCCTCTTCTAGGCCCTTTGACTTTAGTGACCCAAGAAGGGAATGTACCTCATTTCATGGGAAGAAGGGGTTGAAGGCCCAGAGGGATTGTTGTTGTCTAAAAAGATAAAAATCCTAGATATAGACCTTCTAGATGCTTCACCCATGGATCCCCGAGAAAGCAATGAAATGCTTCTCTGTAAGAAAAGGGGGACCTACAAAAATAAATGATAATGAATGCCTAAGGAGTTAGTTAGAGGATGGGAGGTCTCATCACGAGCCAGCCTATCATGATCATGGGTATTTAGGAGTATGGAATTACCATCATTTGGTCACCAATCCAAGGTAGTGGCTCACCAATCTAGGGTAGTGGCTCTTGGTTACACAAATGAGAGAAAGGGGGTCTCATCACGAGCCAACCTTCTAATTCCCGCGAGGTACATGTGAGTGACACTGGCATTATTTGGACACCACGCTAGGACAATGGTCTTCAACTCATTCCTTAAAGCATGAAAGAAATAAAGAATGGCAAGAAGTTGGGCTTGGAAAAAGTGCATTGCAAACGAACGTGCCACAGACCATCTACAAAGGCACCCATGAATGAGATAATACTAGCCCTCGTATGTCATGAAACTCAACAACCTATGAAGTCTAAACCCCTTCCACCTCATCACCCACTACATAAACTTGAAAGTCTGACCTTGGGAGCATCCCCTACTTGAGGGCTTTGTTCTACCCAATAGGACTCTTATGACACCCCTCCCATACTTAAACTTGGTCAATTGTATAGGGTTTTTGAGCATTTGTTTAATTTGATGAGGTAGTTTTGATGCACATGTTTAGGTGCCGAGCTTATTAGACATGGTTTATACTTGTCATGATATATTTGACTTGATATCTTTAGAGGACATACCCTTTTGTTTTGTAGGACCTTTCTTGGTGGCCAAATTTGGGAGAATAATCCTAGCTTGGGCTTCCATGGGGCAAGAAGCCCACCGGATGGATGCCTACGGCCCGCATGCTGGATATCCTCTTCTGAACCCTAATGACACTTTGGCAAGATATCCCAAAGCATTTTCCCTAGCTTTTCTAGCGACTCCACACAAGGGACGTTACCTTTTCACCTTTTTGATGAGCTCTTCTTGAAGCTCATCTGGCGACTCCACCTTCCCAAGAACCCACTTTTTCCTTTTTTCCCCCTTAACTTCTTTTGATGAGCCTTGAGCTCATCTGACAACTCCATTGATTTTTTACCCTAAGTAATGGAAACATGGCTCTGTGGTGCTTTCATGAAGCATATAAGGCCTTGGATCTTGAAGCTATTGACGGATATCCAAACAAGTGCCCGATAAGCCAATTCGATGTCCTCCCAAAGTTTGATGGTAATCCATTGTCAGTCGTAGCACACATTGTTAAGTTTACCAGATGCATCTACTATGGGAATGTACTACATGAGGATGTATGCCTACAATTTCTCTTTCTATCCTTGGTAAATGAACAAAGGGATTGGATCAAGCATTCTTGCAAGGAAAGAAGTATATCTTCTTTAATGATCCTCATCAGAGAGTTACTTAAACGTTGGGGACCAGAAGCTCAAAGTCTTGAATATACAATTCAGGACCTGGAGGATGCTTTTTTGAGAGAAGTTTTTGACCTTGATCCTACTGAAGGCTTTAGAGAAACGCTTCTTCTAGAGTTTGTTGAAACACCAATTAAAATACAAGAAGTTGACAAAAGCAATGAGGAACTTTTGAGTGCCTCGAGGAAAGCACAAAAGAAGATTACGAATTTTGTGAACAACTAATACAACTTTGTCCTCACAAGGACTTTCTAGATAAGTTATGTCAATAGAGAGAAGACGAGTATGACACCATCCTCGAAAATTATTAGGGAAAGACCTACCCTAAAATCATACTAGGAAGTGGCCATTGCATATTATGGAACAAATCAATTATACGATGATGTGACCGAGAAGTATGGGTACCAGGAAAACTTCCCAAATGACGATGAGCCTCTCTCCATGCCAGGGGAAGTGTACAAACTCGTTAGAGATCAAGATCAAGATAGTAAATTCTCTGATCTTATTAAAGATAATGAAGACTTGATTAAAGAACAGATTCGTGGAGAAAGTTGCCAAGAAGAAGAAGACCTTGATGAGCAGAAGGAGACATTGATATCCATGCTACTACTTGAAGAAGAAGATGTCCTTCTGCCTTGTTTTCCTCATGCACGTGAAGTTGAAGAAACAATTATCCAGAGTGATGAAGAAGTTGAAGATCATGTTGAAGCTGCCCCAACCTCTTCCCTTCTTGCACACAAAGACAAAGAGATGGTCATTTTCAATCACACTGATGATCTTATGAAAGAACCCTTCGATATGGTTGATGAGCATCTAGTCACTTTCATACAAACAAGGAGACACAGTTGGGAATTGGGTTGTTTTATTTTTTACTTAGATCCTATCTACGACATTGAAAGCACCTCTCGGATAAAGGAAACAAAAAGAATTTCTTTAGATGATTTCTTTTTATAGATGGATGATCCACATATGTGCCAACCTGATGATGATATGGTTACAAATTTGTTCCGTCCATTCGAGGATGACCCGACACAACATTTTTAGGATGATTTTTGGCCATCCCTTGGAAGTTATGATGCATATTTTTTTTTTGAGGATTTCCAACCATCATGCTCAGACTTTGATAAACACCGGGTCATGGCTAGCCCAGGGAGTTCTGAGGTCCACACTACCAAACACAAGTACTTTCATGTTGAGAATTTTGGTGGGGATTTACAGATAAAGAAGCAATGTTTCTTAAATTTGAGGGAGGAATTTTTCTCTAGACATGAGGTTGTGCCCTACCACATTTCCCCTTGTTTGGGAAATCAACAGGTTTTCTTGGGATCTCTTACCCTTTCTCATCCTTCAGGGAGAAATGATTTTCTGAGTGAAGATGAAGATGAGTTGTTTTCTACATATGGCAGCCCTCTTCAGAGATGGATTGCTCAGGCTTGTGGCTACACTTTTAGGTAGGATGACCAGGCTAATGGTTTCTCTTTCCAGCAAGATTTCCTCGCTCCCACCCATCTCCATGAGTTTTATTTCATGATCGATTATATGTGTATTTATATTCATGATTATTATGTGCTTGAATTATCTTTATTGTATTCCATGACTAAGCATGGGGGAGATACTTTGATGAGATGATCAATTGGTTGCACTGGTTGTATGACTTCACTTGACATCACCCATCACTTGATCTTCAAGGCCCTAAGGCCCCAGGTAAGTAGGTAGGGCATTTTGATTTCCTGCATTTGCATATTGATTGCTCATGTTAGTTTAGATGCATTTCATATTTCATTTTGCTCTACTCTCATATTGATTTCATGCTTAGTTTAGAAAATTTTGAAAAAATGCTAAACTTTTATATTCTAGATTAGTTTTCATTTGGATTTTTATGTATATGGATGAAGGGTGACAAAACCACCCTAGATTTGATGGTTTTTGTCTGAATGCAGGCACAAGTCTGCCAGGAGATATTTCGGTTCTCGTGCACTCTACATCAATCACGTGTCCTAAAGTAGGAGTCATATGTTATCCCCATTTTCTGGCATAGCTAAGGAAATCATGTCTCGAGGCCCTCATGTTGTAGATATGGAGTGTCGAGAGACTACATGACCAATAGTGTCCACTTGCACATACATGATCCTGCTCTGTCACCACATTTGATTCATTGTCAGTGCATCCACCACACTATCTATCTTCTGGAAGGGAGAAGATTCTTGCTCCATGCAGTACAAGTCAGGTCTCATGGAAGGTAATCACCCTAATATTTAAGGCATTTGAACATGTTGTATTTAAGTTGTTTTTCTATTATAGAACACCTACTTGGACATTGTGCCTTTGACCATGTTTCACCTTGGTGAGTGTCATAGATTTCCTAGTAAGTGACCAACCTTTGGGGAAGGTTTGTGACTGGGCATCCCTTGAGGGGTTATCATACCATTCCCAACCATACTTACCACTTTCCACTCGTTGCACTCCCATCATATTGTCCTCTTCTAGGCCCTTTGAGTTTAGTGACCCAAGAAGGGAATGTACCTCATTTCATGGTAAGAAGGGTTGAAGGCCTAGAGGGATTGTTGTTGGCTAAAAAGATACAAGCCTAGATATAGACCTTCCAGATGCTTCAACGAGGGATCCTCGAGAAAACAATGAAATTCTTCTCTGTAATAAAAGGGGGACCTACAAAAATAAATGATAATGAATTCCCAAGGGGTTAGTAGGAGGACGGGAGGTCTCATCATGAGCCGACCTATCATGATCATGGGTGTTATCACATATACTTGTAAAGGGGTCACAAGACGACAAAGTCCTTTGTTGCGTAGAAGCTTCCAAACATAGCATTCAAAAGCATCCCATTTCAGGTTTAAATTACGAGCAACAAGCAGGTTCAGTTTTCAACGACGAAGATCCTAGGAGCATTTCAGATCAACGGCTCTCGATCTTTCAGAATTATAAATTTGTGCGAAGTTTAACGCCAGACAAAAGTCCAGAGTTGAATACCAAATGTCGTGTTCCCTTCCCCAGTGGACGGGCACGATTTACTTCGGAATTTAGGTTTCGAGATTTTTCATGCTATTTTTAGTTTTCTCCGAAGGACATTCCCGCATAGTGCATGGATCTCTACTGCGTGTCCTCCTAGATCCAGCGGCTCAGATCTACTCTAGACTCTGCAGCTTCGACATTCTTGCTTTCTCCTTGTTTGCAAATTCCCGAGGTATTCCTACGACAGTTTTCAGTTCCAACGTGTGGCACTCATCTATAGAGAGACATGGCATCCACCTAGCGCTGACACATGGAATTCATTTTAGGCACTTTTGGGCATGTCATCCACTGGTTTTCAAGTGACACGTGTCTTCTTCCTTTCCATGAAACATCAACACAGTGACGTCAGGTCAACACGTCAACTTCGGGAAGCCATCCTCCGGGAAGCCATCCTCCGGGAGATATTCTTGTTCACCATCAATGATCTCTAGCTCCAAGATTAGTGCCTCCCCAAGCGTAATTAAAGAAGTTTCCAAGGCGACGCAAGGATTAGTGACAAGGTGGAAGCCCCAAAATTAAAGATCAAGCAAAGGTTAAGTCTCGATCGTCGGATCTCATTGGGAAGAGATCGACGGTGGGGAAACATTGCGAAAATGGGGACTCCAAAAGATTGTAAGAGTTATTCATCCAAAAATTTGAAGTCCCGAAAGCCGGAGCCAACATGGGTCGTTGATCTAAAAGTCGCGTGGAGGCAGTTGTGAAGCTGCGGAAAAAGTCATTGCGGGAATTTTCGATTAAGGAGTGTGCAAAAATCTTGGAGCATGAAAATCTGGAGTCAATCTCAACCGTCCAAAGTGAGAAAACATGAGGCGCCAGATCCCTCACTCCGAAGCTGTGACACTCCGGATATTCGGGAAAAATTGAACATCAAAGATTTCCAAAATCCCAAAGCGTGGAGTTTCGAGCACCCTTGAATAAAGCGTCGGGTCACAGCTTGAGGTCACATTGGAGAGGGGCCAAAGACACGTGGCGCTCATTCCCTGCTCCATGTTCAAGGCTCTTAAATGCCAAATTTGGCATTGTCTCCATGTGATGTTTAATGGACCCTAGAATTAGTAGGTGGATAAACTTTAGCGGTGGCACTAAAGGTAGCAGGATTTCTCAAATCTCAGATCGCAATCAGGCCTTGTTTCAATCCTGAGGAGATATCAGTTAATGGACACAGGGCGGTAGTTGAAACCTCGGCTCACTCCATAAATAGAAGGCATGGAAGCCCTGGTAGAGGGGTTAAAACTGTCAACCCGAGGAAGATTCACTCACAGTCTGACAAAGGATGTACACAGGTGGAAATCTTTAGACAAGATGGCTAGATTAGCTCACACTTCTAGTAGTTGTAAATGGGTTTGAGTATAAAGAGCCGAGTGTAAGAATTTGTTAAGTTCGTCAACTGATTGGGCAGAGCTCCTTACTGTGTAATTTTTGATGCCAGAACTGTTCTTTGGTTATGTATCAAATTCGAGACTTTCTCATTAATAGAAGTCAGTTTCTTTCATCTCTCTATTTAAACTGTGTTGAAACACTTAGGCATGGAGGATCCAGTCGAGGGTTGTGATTCTGTTGTAATGTAGGTTTAATTACAGTAGTGTCGTGACTAGTTTCAGTAAGCTTCCTTGTTATTTTATTTCCCCTTACGCTGAAAGGCACGGGCATGGAGGATCCAATCGAGTTGTTGTAGTTTCATTGTGATGTAGGTTGATGATTATGTTGTTGTGACATATTTCAGTGTATGAAACTTGAGTTTCAAGAGTGCTCTTGAGCTTGAGTTTTTCTTCACCAAGATGCTTGAAAGTCGGATGCCCATAGCAGTCGTGTTCACCTCTCTCACTAAGTCTTCCTTCTGCTCGTACTTAAACTCAAAAGACTGACTGAAGTTAATGAGTCCCTCACTTCCCTGTGCATTGCTTGTCCATTTTATGTGTTAAAATCATTCTTGTACTGAGTTTTTTCCATTTGACCTCCACTCACAAAACCAAAATCTACCAAACATTCTGATGGGTAATGGGCTTACCCTCTTGCAGTCTAAGGGTGACTCTCAGTGCTAACATTAATGGCCCTATTGCTGGGGACAAAAGTGAAGATATCTTCACTGGGAGAATGACAACGAACATATCTAGTTTTAGATGGTGAACTAAAACTGGACACATTAATGTGACTGCTTATCATTCACCTGGCGACTCCATGATTAAATAATCCAGTGGCGACTCCACAAGTTTAAGAAGTCATATTTTCAGATGGAAGCCATCTTGGCTTGAAGGTTTTCTCCTTTTAATTTCTCTATTGTTCCTAGTTTTCCAAATGTTGTTCCTACTATGGATGAGTGGGGTGATTTTTTCCCCAGATTTAGAGAATATATAGATGACAACCCTGTAGAGCATATGTTTGAGTTTCATCAACTCATGAATCAGTGGGGAATACACCATGAGGTTGTATTAATGAAGATTTTCATGTACTCATTAGAGGGAGATTCTCATGACTGGTATTGATCCTTGCCCCCTGCTAGCATCTCCTCCCTGAAACAGTTTCATGCAGTTTTGAATATGCATTGTCAAAAGTTTTATTCCTCTGAGTTAATTTGTCATAGTTGTTTTGAGGAGTATCAAGACCATGTTCAGGATATAGCTGATCCTTATGATGGCTGTGAGGATGAAGAAGATGCCTTGGATGAGGAATCATTTTTTTCTCTTCCCTGTTCATCTATATCTGATGAAAATTGTGTTTGCTACCTAAGTAAGGAAAGTTTAGAAATTGAGCCTGTTCTGGAAGTTGATATTCTTTATAGCCCTGTCCCTAAAAAGCCTAAGTATGGGCATCCTACTTTTGACTCATATGATGATGATGAGATGTTGCTTCCTGGATTGAATCTTGAAAGGTAGCCTGTGTTTAGTAATGAAGAACAATTTTCTCTTGTTGGACATAAGTTATCTCTTGGTATGTCATTCGAGGCTCCTCCTTTATTTGATCATTATGGAGACAGTGATGAAGATGTGGAGGTGTTTTTTGAAGCAAATAGCATTAGCAGCCATCCTTCTAATGAAAATGAAAGCTTCAGCCAAGAGCAGCATGTTAAGGAGAAAGAGCCATCCATTTATATACATGAGGAGATTTCTTGCCATCAGCTAGCAGATGTGATTGGAGCAGACCAAGGAGAAGTGGATCAACAACCTGCATCAGCCTTTAACACTCACCTGTGCTTTCCACAAACATTCAACCAGATGTGTGAAGCTATAAGACAGAGCAGGCTTTTTTTTACCAACCCAGTAAGTTTTGTCACCTATTTTATGACCCTCTAAGGGAATACACGGAGTTGCATTTTTTCCATGTATTGAAGCCTCCCAACTTTATCTTACCTTCAAAACTAGGAGGAGAGTTGAAGAATGTAATTGATTTCCTATCACAGTTCCATTATCCTTGGTGGATTAGTGACAAAGTAAGAAAATTTTCTGTGAGGAAGTTACTTGGGTGGCTATGGTGGAAGTTTTCTTTCACCTAACACACTGTAAAAATTGGTTAGTGTAGGTTTTCACATAAATAAGATCCTTCTGGACCATGTGTGATTGCTTTCTTTTCAAGTAGACAGTGTACATATCAGCCTGTTGTCCTCGACAAGATATATTTGAGCTTGACTCCATAACCCAAAAGCTAAGGCACTGGAACTGCGCGTTCTTGGCATCTTGCAGGGAGCATGCCATCCCCTATGGAGCCAAATGTTATCACATATAGTTGTAAAGGGGTCGCGGGATGACCGAGTCCTTTGTTGCGCAGAAGCGTCCAAACACATCATTCAAAAGCAGCCCATTTCGAGCTTAAATTACTAGCAACAATTAGGTTCAATTTTCAACGACGAAGATTCCAGGAGCATTTCATATCAACGACTCTCAGTCTTTCAAAATTATAAAGTTGCGTGAAGTTTAACGTCAGACAGAAGTCCGAAGTTGAATATCAAATGCCGCATGCCCTTCCCTAGTGGACGGGCACAATTTACTTCAGAATTCGAGTTTCAGGATTTTTCATGCTTCTTCTTTTGGTTTTCTCTGAAGGACATTCCCGTAGAGTGCATGGATAAATACCGCGTGTCCTCCCTTATCCGACGACTTAGATCTGCTCTGGACTCTGCAGCTTCAACATTCTCTCTTTCTCCTTGTTTTCAAATTCCTGAGGTATTCCTACGGTGGATTTCAATTCCGACGCGTGGCACTCATCTATAGAGATGCATGGCATTAGTTTTAGGAATATTTGGGCATGTCATCCGCTGGTTTTCAAGTGACATGTGTCTTCCTCCTTTCCATGACACATCAACACAATGATTTCAGGTCACCACGTCAACTTCGGGAAGTCGTCCTCCGGGGGATATTTTTGTTCAGCATCAACGATCCCTAACACCAATATTAGTGCCTCCCCAAGCGTAATTAAAGAATTCCAAGGCGACGTGAGGATTAGTGACCAGGTGGAAGCCCCAAAATTAAAGATCAAGCAAAGGTTAAGTCTCGACCATCAGATCTCATTGGGAAGAGATCGACGATGGGGAGACATTGTGGAAATCGAGACTCCGAAAGATTGTAAGAGTTATTCATCCCAAAATCCAAAGTCCCGAAAGCCAGAGCCAATATGGGTCGTCGATCTAAAATCCGTGTGGAGGCAGATGTGAAGCTGCGGAAAAAGTCACTGCGGGAATTTCCGATTGAGGAGTGTGAAAAACTCCCGGAGCATGAAAATCTGGAGTCAATCTCAACCGTCCAAAGCAAGAAGACACAAGGCACCAAATCCCTCACTCTAAAGCTGCGACACTCCGGATATTCATGAAAATTGAACATCGAAGATTTCCAAAATCCCGAAGCACGGAGTTCCGAGTGCCCTTGAATAAAGCGTCGGGTCACAGCTTGAGGTCACATTGGAGAGGGGCCAAGGACACATGGAGCTCATCCGCTGCTTCGCGTTTAAGGCTCTTAAATGCCAAATTTGGCATCGTCTCCATGCGAGGTTTAATGGACCCTAGAATTAGTGGGCGGATAAACTTTAGTGGTGGCACTAAAGGTAGCAGGATTTCTCAGATCTCAGATCACAATCAGGCCTTGTTCTGGTCCTGAGGAGATATCAGTTAATGGACATAGGCCAGTAGTTGAAACCTTGGCTCACTCCATAAATAGAAGGCATGGAAGCCCTGATAGAGGGGTCAAAACTGTCAACCCGAGGAAGATTCACACACATTCCGACAAAGGATGTGCACAGGTGAAATATTTAGACAAGACGACTATATTAGCTCACACTTATAGCAGTTGTAAATGGGTCTGAGTAGAAGTAGATCGGTGTAAGAATTTGTTAAGGTCATCAACTGGTTGAGCAAAGCTCTCTACTATGTCATTTTTAATGCCAGAACTGTTCTATGGTTATGTATCAAATTTGAGACTTTCACATTAATAAAAGTTAGTTTCTTTCATATCTTTGTTTAAACTATGTTGAAACACTCGGGCATGGAGGATCGAATCTAGGGTTATGATTTTGTTGTAATGTAGGTTTGATTAGAGTAGTGTTGTGACCAGTTTTAATCAGCTTCCTTGTTATCATATTTCCCCTTACGCTAAAAGGCTCGGGCATGAAGGATCCAGTTGAGTTGTTGTAGTTGCATTGTGATGTAGGTTTGATCATTATGTTGTTGTGACATATTTCAGTGTCTAAAACTTGAGTTTCAAGAGTGTTCTTGAGCCTGAGTTTTTCTTCACCAAGCTACTTGAAAACTGGATGCCCATATCGATCTTGTTCACCTCTCTCACTAAGTCTTCCTTCTGCTCATACTTAAACTCAAATCACTGACTGAATTTAATGAGTCCCTCACTTCCCTGTGCATTGCTTGTCCAGTTTCTGTGTTAAAATCATTCTTGTACTGAGTTTTGTCCATTTGACCTCCAATCACAAAACCAACATCCACTAAACATTTTGATGAGTACTGGGCTTACCCTCTTAGAGTCTGAGGGTGACTCTTAGTGCTAATAATGGGTATTTAGTGGTATGATATTGCCATCATTTGGTCAACAATCCAGAGTAGTGGCTCTCAGTTACACAATTGAGAGAAAGGGGGTCTCATCATGAGAAAACCTTCTCATTTATGCAAGGTACGTGCGAGTGACACTATCATTATCTAGACATCATGCTAGGACATAAGCCTTCAACTTGTTCCTTAAAGCATAAAAGCAATAAAGAATGGCAAGAAGATGGGCTTGGAAAAATTTCTTTGCAAGCGAAAGTGCCACACACCCTCTACAAAGGCACCCATGAATGAGATAATACGAGCACTTGTATGTCATGAAACTCAACGACCTATGAAGTCTAAATCCATTCCACCTCATCATCCACTGCATAACCTTGAAAGGCCACCCTTGGGAGCATCCCCTACTTGAGGGATTTGGTCTACCCAATAGGACTCATATGACACCCCTTCCATTCTTAAACTTGGTCAATTGTATAGGGCTTCGGTCTACCCAATAGGACTCCTATGACACCCCTTCCATATAAGGGTCCTTTAACAAGAACTAAAAGTAAGAAGCTTGCCACTCAATAAGTTCCTCAAAGTTCAATAACATAAAACAGTAAAAAAATAATTATGGTCGATCAAGAGGAATAAAGAAATGAAATTCCTAATGAAGAAAGGGAAGGAGAATACAGACAAAGAAATCCAAGAAGAAGGGATAGATCCAACCGGCTTAATATACGTGGAGAACAACACACATTTCCAACCCTACCTCAAGGAGTCTTGCCTATATTCTCAAGTGATGGGATCATGGAACCATGAAGACATATGGATCAATTTTTAAGTGTTTGTGATATTCATCTTGTTATCCCAATTTTGTGGGATAACAAAGGAGATCATGTCTCGAGTCCCTCAGGTTGCAGATATGGAGTGTTGAGAGACTACATGACTAACAATGTCCACTTGCACATATAAAATCCCGCTCTGTCACCACATTTGATCCATTGTTAGCGCATCCACCACACTAGCTAGCTTCAGGAAGGAAGAAGGGTCTTTCTCCATGTGGTACAAGTCAAGTATTGTGGTAGGTAATCACCCTAATATTTAAGACATTTGAAGATGTTGTATTTAAGATGCTTTTGATTATAGAATGTCTGCTTGGATGTTGTGCCTTTGACCCTGTTTCACCTTGGTGAGTGTCATAGGTTACCTAGTAAGTGACCAACCGTTGGGGAAGGTTTGTGACTGGGGGTCCCTTGAGGAGTTATCGTACCATTCCCAACCATACTTACCACTTTCCCCTCATTACACTCCCATCATATTATCCTCTTCTAGGCCCTTTGACTTTAGTGACCCAAGAAGGGAATGTACCTCATTTCATGGGAAGAAGGGGTTGAAGGCCCAGAGGGATTGTTGTTGGCTAAAAAGATAAAAATCCTAGATATAGACCTTCCAGATACTTCACCCATGGATGCCCGAGAAATAAATGAAATGCTTCTCTGTAAGAAAAGGGGGACCTACAAAAATAAATGATAATGAATGCCTAAGGGGTTAGTTGGAGGATGGGAGGTCTCATCACGAGGCAACCTATCATGATCATGGGTATTTAGCAGTATGGAATTACCATCATTTGGTCACCAAGCCAGGGTAGTGGCTCTCAATTACACAACTGAGAGAAAGGGGGTCTCATCACGAGACAACCTTCTAATTTTCGCAAGGTACTTGTGAGTGACACTGCCATTATCTAGACACCATGCCAGGACAATAGTCTTCAACTCATTCCTTAAAGCATGAAAGAAATAAAGAATGGCAAGAAGATGGGCTTGGAAAAAGTGCATTGCAAACGAAGGTGCCACACACCCTCTACAAAGGCACCCATGAATGAGATAATACTAGCCCTCGTATGTCATGAAACTCAATGACCTATGAAGTCTAAACCCCTTCCACCTCATCACCCACTACATAACCTTGAAAGTTCACCCTTGGGAGCATCCCCTACTTGAGGGCTTTGTTCTACCCAATAGGACTCCTATGATACCTCTCCCATACTTAAAACTTGGTCAATTATATAGGGTTTTTGAGCATTTGTTTAATTTGATGAGGTAGTTTTGATGCACATGTTTAGGTGCCTTGCTTATTAGACGTGGTTTATACTTGTCATGATATTTTTGACTTGAGATCTTTAGAGGATGTACACTTTTGTTTTGTAGGACCTTGCTCGGTGGCGCATTTTGGGAGAATAAGCCTAGCTTGAACTTCCATGGGGCAAGAAGTCCACCGGATGGATGCCTGTAGCCCACCTGCTGGATGACAGAGATACGCCTTTAGAGGCCTAGAAGACATCATGATGGACCTAACCTAGCCCCTACCACCCAAATGACTTTCCTAGGAGAGGAAAAACCTCACCTCCTTGAGGATCGACGTCATGAGGGGCATAAGGTTTGGTGGTGATGGAGGTACACATTAACACTAGGCATATTCTCACCGGATGAGGCATGGAGAAGGCCCATCACATGATGAGGAGGCTCAAAGAGGCCTAACGAATTTCACATCTTCTCCAACAACTTTCTCAAGTGCCAAAACGTCTCCTAAAGGGTTGACCTCATCTTACTTTAGGGTTTCTTTTATGTAAAAGTGAATTTTAAAGATCAATTGTTTAATATTATTTTGATGGAAAGGGTAATATAAGGGTTGTTGACCCCTTATCTTATGTTTTACCCTTGCTAAGTGGACAAACTATGTGTTACACATTTTGTATAACTAGAGATCATGTGAATCTCATTTTTAACATAGCTCTCCCATTGTGAGAATACTACTTGGTTGAAATTTGCACCCTCTTTTGGAAATTTGATTTCTCTCTCTCTTGTGTAAATTATTATGGTGAATTCTCTTGGTGATTTGTGGAGCTAAGGTGGTGCGCACCTCTTGGAGGTCTTTTCTCTTTCTTATGAATGGTTTTTTCTTGGTGAACTAGGGTTACATCTTGCATCTCCTTGAAATTGGTATGGAAAATCTGCAATTGTTAGTTCTTCTTGCTTGTTTCATGAATGTTATTGATTGAAACTCTAGGAGGAATATAATTGCATACACCCTCCATTAAGCTTCATCACATTTGCTAGTTGACAAGTCATTTATTGCAAGGTTGCTAGGAGGAGTACAAGGGTGTACACTCTCCTAGATTTACATTAGTTTGATTTGCATGCCCTAGGGAGTAAGAGGGTTTACACACCTAGGGATATTGTGGATCTAACTCTTACAATCCAAGACTACATTTACCCAATATCTTGAAGTCACTAATCTAGAGTTTGCATTGGAGAAATAAAATTACGTGCATTGGGTAACATGATTTTACGAGATTTTCAAGTTGTTCAAAGTGGAATCAATTCAATATGTTATTGGCTTGCTTGTGCCCCCAGGGCATCATATTTTGCCCCTAGGGCATCATATTTTGTCAAGTAATTCTTATTCATGTTACAAATTCCATCTTCATCCATTAGGGCTGTAGAAACCCTAATCTAACTTCTTCAATAACTCTCTAATCAACCACTAAAAAATGCTGAAAGTTTGTACACTTAAACTACTAGGCCTAGCGCACTTTTTGGAAAATTTTGAGGAGGTTTTGGTGGCTGATCTTCTCGCTGTAATATTTTTTTTTTTACATCCATAAGGCTGATAATTATCACTGCAGTAACTTGTTTATGACAACCTTGTTTTTATGCTAAAGTCCTGCTCTTTCATTCTTGAATTAAACTAGTCTTTACTAGCTTGTCTCTTGATTATTCAACTAGAATTTTAGCACTTATTTTGAAACTCTTATTATCTTTTATATGCTGATATATATCACTGATTGTTGCTGCATTTAGGGACAACAATATTATCTTTCTTGTCCACCTAACATATTACAAGCATACTTGGCTTTTCTTGTGTCTCGGGCAGGTACAAACATTTTCAGCAGGTACCCAAGGACTTGGCAACCTTAAACCTTTCCCAATACTCATTTCCAAGTTCCCTTTTCCATCTAGAAAATTGACCTTTAGGGGCATCCATTCATACATCACATTTTTCGTCTCAATCCCCCCTAGGGTCACCCAGATTCCCCCCTTGAGGTGAATACCTCACCTCTAAAGTGACGGGAACACCTGCCTAAGGTGACAATGGGTAGGTTCTCTCTAATTTGTTTGCATTTGGTGGTTGGGTTGGGATTTTCTCAACCTAAAACTTGTGCGATAACATTTTGGCATCGTTGTCGGGGAGGATTTTTAATCCTCTTCCGAACCCTAACGATACTTTGGCAAGCTATCCCAAATCCTTTTCCCTATATTTCCTAGCGACTCCACCCAAGGGACGTTCCCTTTTCACCTTTTTGATGAGCTCTTCTTGAAGCTCATATGGAGACTCCACCTTCCCAAGAACCCACTTTTTCCTTTTTTCCCTCTTTCCTTCCTTTGATGAGCCTTGAGCTCATCTGACAACTCCATTGAGGTTTTACCCTAAGTAATGGAAGCATGGCTCTGTGGTTCTTTCATGAAGCATATAAGGCCTTGGATCTTGAATCTATTGATGGATATCCAAACAAGTGCCTGATAAACCAATTCGACGTCCTCTCAAAGTTTGATGGTAATCCATTGTCGATCGTAGCACACATTGTTAATTTTACCAGATGCATCTACTATGTGAATGTACTACATGAGGATGTATGCCTACAGTTGCTCTTGCTATCCTTGGGAAATGAACAAAGGGATTGGATCAAGCATTCTTGCAAGGCAAGAAGTATATATTCTTTAACGATCCTCATCAGAGAGTTCCTTAAACGTTGGGGACCAGAGGCTCAAAGTCTTGAATATACAATTCAGGACCTAGAGGATGCTTTTTCGAGAGAAGGTTTTGACCTTGATCCTACTGAAGGCTTGAGAGAAACACTTCTTCTAGAGTTTGTTGAAACACCAATTAAAAGACAAGAAGTTGACAAGAGCAATGAGGAAATATTTGAGTGCCTCAAGGAAATCACATAACAAGATTACGAATTTTGTGAACAACTAATGCAACTTTGTCTCGACAAGGACTTTCTAGTTAAGTTATGTCGATAGAGAGAAGAAGAGTATGACACCATCCTCGAAAATTATGAGGAAAGGCCTACCCTAAAATCATCCTGGGAAGTGGCCATTGCATATTATAGAACATATCAATTATACGATGATGTGACCGAGAAGTATGGGTACCAAGAAAACTTTCCGAATGACGATGAGCCTCTCTCCATCCCCGAGGAAGTGTACAAACTCATTAGATATCAAGATCAAGATAGTAAATTCTCTAATCTTATTAAAGATAACAAAGACTTGATTAAAGAAAAGATTCATGGAGAAAGTTGCCAAGAAGAAGAAGACCTTGATGAGCAGAAGGAGACATTGATATCTATGCTACTACTTGAAGAAGAAGATGTCCTTCTGCCTTGTTTTTCTCTTGCACATGAAGTTGAAGAAACAACTATCCTCAGTGATGAATAATTTGAAGATCATGTTGAAGCTGCCCCAACCTCTGCCCTTCCTGCACACAAAGACAAAGAGATGGTCATTTTCAATCACACTGATGATCTTATGAAAGAACCCTTCGATATGGTTGATGAGAATATAGTCACTTTCATACAAACTGCGAGACACATATGGGAATTGGGTTGTTTCATTTTTTACGAAGTTCCTATCTACCACATTGAAGGAACCTCTCAGATAAAGGATACAAAAATCATTTCTTTAGAGAGTTTCTTTTTACAACTGGATGATCCATATATGTGCCAACCTGATGATGATATGGTTACAAATTTGTTCCGTCCATGCGAGGATGACCCGACACAACATTTTTAGGATGATTTTTGGCCATCCCTTGTAAGTTATGATGCAGATTTGTTTTTTGAGGATTTCCAACCATCATGCTTAGACTTTGATAGACACCAGGTCATGGCCAGCTAGGGGCATTCTGAGGTCCACACTACCAAACAAAAGTACTTTCATGTTGAGACTTTTGGTGGGGATTTACAGATAAAGAAGCGACGTTTCCTAAATCTGAGGGAGGAATTTTTCTCTAGACATGAGGTTGTGCCCTATCGCATTTCCCCTTGTTTGGGAAATCAACAGGTTTTCTTGGGATCTCTTACCCTTTCTCAACCTTCAAGGAGTAATGATTTTCTGAGTGAAGATGAAGATGAGTTGTTTTCTACATATGGTAGCCCTCTTTAGAGATTGATTGTTTAGGCTTGTGGCTACACTTTTAAGTAGTATGATCAGGCTAATGGTTTCTCTTTCTAGCAATATTTCCTCGCTCCCACCCATTGTTGATTAATTGGGTTGGTTGTCATTGATGTCAACCCTTGAAGAAAGTCCGGTAGCGAATTCTAGTAGCACAATGGTTTGGGTAATGGACCCAAGTTTATTTGATGGATAATTATATTAGTTTTGATATATTTTTAGGTAATATTATTCTAGATGGATAGTACATGTCATGCCATTTCTGGTGGTATGTGGAGCGTCACATAACTCCTCACGATTAGAGAGATATGGCCATGTGAAGTTGGAGGACCCTCATGAGTCATCTAGAAGCCCCAAAAGGTCAAAGTAGTCAAAGTGGTTGCAAAGAAGAAATTATTTAAATAATAAAGTGAAGTGATGAGTGTACTATAATTCAAAGTGGATACAAAAGAAATTATTTAAATAATAAAGTTAATGGAGAAATTACTAAGTGGAGAAGTGGTTAGAAGTGGATTAGCCCTAAAATAAGGAAAGTGGGTTAAGATGGTTAGAAGATAATTTAAATAATAAAGTGAAGTGACGAGTGTACTATAAGTCAAAGTGGATACAAAATAAATTATTTAAATAATAAAGTTTATGGAGAAATTACTAAGTGGACAAGTGGTTAGAAGTGGGTTAACCCTAAAATAAGGAAAGTGGGTTAAGATGATTAAAAGGTAACCCCTTGAGGAAGCTACATAAAAGTATAAATAAGAGGAAAGGGTCTCTCATTTAATCACACTTGAGCATATTGAATATCTACAAGTGACTAAGGTAACAAAAGGATATCTAAGCCAAATTTCAGAGGGAAGGTGAAGTAAAGAAGGACGAAATTCAAGGGAGGATAAATTCTTTTGATGATGCTTTCTAAGGTATGTTATTTACAGGTCATCTCACCATTTTAGAAATACATTTTTTTCTAGAATGATTCAGACTGTGAAATTGGTAGGCCACTGAGGAAACATATACAAGTAGTTGTGTTACAAATTTCATCTTGTGGGACATTTTATTTTTGGAGTTACACCCTGTGGAAAATAGGGTTTGTGGCTAGTCCTGAAACTAGTCTAAAACAAGTGTTTCGGGTCAAAACGTCATAACTTCTTCATAATAGATCCAAATTTAGTAACACTAAATGTATTGGTTAGAGTACAACCTATAGTATTCTGTGTAAAATTTTTAGATCCATACAACAAATATTCCATGCGGGGAATGCTCTAAAAGTTTGCTCTCTAGAATAAGCCAAAATTCAATAAGGTATGCCATTTTCGCTATAACTCCTTTTCTGAGAGGTTCCAAGTAGTGAAATATGGAGGAATTGCATAAATGACACTGAAGAACATTGTGTACCATTTTTAGATCTTATTCATTACAAGTACATAGTTATGATTATTTCAAGTTAGGGTTGTTGACTAATCCAAAACTAGTCATGTGAGACTAAAGTAAAGTTTGATGAAAATGTTAGTCTCTTGTTGTTAAAGTTAAGAAAGGTTTGCAGGTATGTGATCAAATACACCAGGTCTATTACAGAGTTACAAATCAGATTTGGATGATGAAATTGATGAGGGATTTTGGTTTAGGTACATGTTGGGTACATGGTTGATATAAGTAGTTGATGAGTTGGCACATACATGTGGTATATAGTTGATGTTGTTGGTACATCTTGATGAGTCATAGTTAACGAGTAGTTGATACATGATTGGTACATACTTGGTACATGGTTGGAGGCACTTGTTAGTAGTATTGTTGACACATGGTTTATGGATGATGTAGCATACTTGTCTTGGTATATTATTAGAAGCACATATTGATCTTGGTGATGTTATGAGTTGTTGTGTTATGCTTGGTTGATGCACATCCTTGAGAGTTGTCTTGGTGATTGATCTTGGTGAGAATATATTATTTGGTTGATAAGATTGATGAGACAGGTTATTTGTACATGTTTGGTGCATGGTTGATGCACTTGTTTATGGTACAGGTTGAGGTACAGGTTGGTGCATGGTTGATGCATTTGTTTATGGTACAGGTTGAGGTACAGGTTGATGCATGGTTTAGGTTATTGGTACAAGTTGTTTGGTGCAGGTTGATTGGTACAGGTTTACAATAGTATATCTCACAGTGATAGTGTGACAATGGTTCCATCATTCTACTTATACGTCAGGGCGGTTGGATGAGGCAAGGATAGGTGGTTGTAAACACCTTCCGGTTGTAGCTGGAGAACATAGGGGGTTGTAGCCTCCTTCTGGTTGTATCCAAAGAATAGGGGAGTTGGAGCTTCCCTCAGGTTGTAGCCTAAGAAACTAGGGGGTTGGAGCCTCCTTCCAGTTGCACCTAGAAAACAAAGGAAGTTGGTGCTTCCAATGAATGTAAGTCTTAAAGACATATAAGAAAAATAATTCTGTGGTTTTCTCTTGTTTTGGGTTTCCATGTAAAAACACTAGTGTACTGTGTATGTGTATGATTTCTCATTTGTTCATTGTTTATTTACTTTGCAACTATTGGATGATAATGCTACATTGATACAACACTTGCATTTGTGGTTAAAAAGGATTGAATTACTCTATTACTGATTCACCCCCCCTCTCAGTAATCCAATACCCATCTCCATGAGTTTTATTTAATGATCGATTATATGTGTATTTATACTCATGATTATTATGTGCTTGCATTATCTTTGTTGTATTACATGATTAAGAACAGGGGAGATACTTTGATGAGATGATCAGCTGGTTGCACTGGTTGTATGACTTCACCTGACATCACCCATCACCTGATCTTCAAGGCCCCAAGGCCCCAGGTAAGTAGGTAGGTCATTTTGATTTCCTGCATTTGCATATTGATTGCTCATGTTAGTTTAGATGCATTTCATATTTCATTTTTCTCTACTTGCATATTGATTTCATGCTTAGTTTATAATTTTTTTAAACAATGCTAAAATTTTATATTCTAGATTAGTTTTCATTTGGATTTTTATGTATATGGACAAAGGGTGATAAAACCTCCCTATATTTGATGTTTTTTTGTTTCCATGTAGGCATAGGTCTACCAGGAGATGTTTTGGTTCTTGTGCACTCTACAACAAGCACGTGTCCCCATGTAGGAGCCGTATGTTATCCCCATTTTGTGGGATAGCTTAGGAAATCACGTCTCGAGGCCCTCAGGTTGTAGATATGGAGTGTCGAGAGACTACATGACCAGTAGTGTCCACTTGCACATACAAGAGCTCACTCTGTCACCATATTTGATCCATTGTCAGTGCATCCACCACACCAGCTAGCTTCTGGAAGGCATAAGAGTCTTGATCCATGCAGTACATGTAAGGTATCATGGAAGGTAATCACCCTAATATTTAAGGCATTTGAACATGTTGTATTAAAGTTGTTTTTTATTATATAACATGTGCTTGGACATTATTCCTTTGACCCTGTTTCACCTTGGTGAGTGTCATAGATTTCCTAGTAAGTGGCCAACCTTTGGGGAAGGTTTGTGACTAGGCATCCCTTGAGGGGTTATCGTACCATTCCCAACCATACTTACCACTTTCCACTCATTGGACTCCCATCATATTGTCCTCTTCTAGGCCCTTTGAATTTCGTGACACAAGAAAGACATGTACCTCATTTCATGGTAAGAAGGAGCTGAAGGCCTAGAGGGATTGTTGTTGGCTAAAAAGATAAAATCCTAGATATAGACCTTCCAGATGGTTCACCGAGGGATCCTCCATAAAGCAATGAAATGCTTCTCTGTAAGAAAAGGGGGACCTGCAAAAATAAATGATAATGAATGCCTAAGGGGTTAGTTGGAGGATGGGAGGTCTCATCACGGGCTGACCTATCATGATCATGGGTATTTAGCAGTATGAAATTAGCATCATCTGGTCACCAAGCCAAAGTAGTGGCTCTCAGTTACACAATTGAGAGAAAGAGGGTCTCATCATGAGCAAACCTTCTCATTTTTGTGAGGTACTTGTGAGTGACACTTTCATTATCTAGACACCATGCCAGGACAATGGCCTTCAACTTGTTCCTTAAAGCATGAAAGAAATAAAGAATGGTAAGAAGATGGGCTTAGAAAAAGTGCATTGCAAACGAAGGTGCCATACACCCTCTAAAAAGGAACCCATGAATGAGATAATACGAGCACTTGTATGTCATGAAACTCAACAACCTATGAAGTCTAAACCTTTTCCACCTCATCACCCACTACATAACCTTGAAAGGCCACCCTTGGGAGCGTCCCCTACTTAGGGCTTTGGTCTACCCAATAGGACTCCTAGGACACCCCTTCCATAGTTTTGATGCACATGTTTAGGTTCCTTACTTATTAGACGTCGTTTATAATTGTCATGATATCTTTGACTTGATATCTTTGGAGGACGTACTCTTTTGTTTTGCAGGACCTTGCTTGGTGGCCAGTTTTGGGAGAACAAACCTAGCTTGGGCTTCCATGGGGCAAGAACCCTATCGTATGGATGCTTTGGTCCTGCATTTCGGATGTCAGAGACATGCCTTTGGATGCCTAGAAGACATCATGATGGACCTAACCTAGCCTCTACCACCCAAACGACTTGCTAGGAGAGGAAAAATCTCACCTCCTTGAGGGTTGACGTCATGAGGGGGCTAGGGTTTGTTGGTGATGGAGGTACACATTGACACTTGACATAGTTTTGTCAAATGAAGCATGGAGAAGGCCTAAAACATGATGATGAGGCTCAAAGAGCCCCAATGACTTTCACATCTTCTCCAACAACTTTCTCAAGTGCCAAAACATCCCCTAAAGGGGTGGTGTCATCTTACTTTAGGGTTTCTTTTGTGCAAAAGTGAGTTTTAAAGATCAATTGTTTAATATTATTTTGATGCAAGGGGTAAGATAAGGGTTGTTGATCCCTTATATTATGTTTTTCCCTTGCTAAGTGGACAAATTATGTGTTACACATTTTGTATAAATAGAGATCACGTGAATCTCATTTTAAACATAGCTCTCCCACTGTGAGAAGACTACTTGGCTGAAATTTGTTCCCTCTTTGGGCAATTTGATCTCTCTCTCTCTCTCTCTCTCTCTCTCTCTCTCTTGCGTAGATTTCTTATGGTGAAATCTCTTGGTGATTTGTGGAGCTAAGGTGGTGTGCATCTCTTGGAGGTATTTTCTCCTGCTTATGAATGGTTTTTGCTTGGTGAACTAGGGTTACAACTTGCATCTCTTTTAAATTGGTAAGGAAAATATGCAATTGTTAGTTATTGTTGTTTGTTTCATGAATGTTATTGATTGGAACTCTAGGAGGAGTATAAGTGGATACACCCTCCATTAATATTCATCTCATTTGCTAGTTGACAAGTCATTTATTGCAATGTTGCTAGGAGAAGTACAAGGGTGTACACCCTCCTAGTTTTACCTAAGTTTGATTTGCATGCCCTAAGGAGTAAGAGGTTTTACACCTCAAGGGATATTGTGGATATAAATCTTACACTGTAAGACTCCATTTATCCAATATCAATATCTTGAAGGCACAAATCTAGAGTTTGCATTGGAGAAATAAAATTACTTGCATTGGGTAACGTGATTTTACGAGATTTTCAAGTTGTTCAAAGTTTAATTAATTCTATATGTTATTTGCTTGCTTGTGCCCCTAGGGCATCATATTTTCTCAAGTAATTCTTATTTTTTCTTACAAATTTCATCTTCATCCATTAGGGTTGTATAAACCCTAATCTAACTTCTTCAATAACTCTCTAATCAACCATTGAAAACTGCTCAAAGTTTGTACACTTAAACTACTAGGCCTAGCGCACTTTTTGGAAAATTTTGAGGAGGTTTTGGTGGATGATGTTATTGCTGTAAGAAATTTTTTCTTACAGCCATAAGGATAATAATTATCACTGAAATAACGTTTTTATGACAACCTTGCTTTTATGCTACTGTCTCACTCTTTCATTCTTGAGTTAAACTAGTCTTTACTAGCTTGTCTCTTGCTTATTCAACTAGACTTTTAGCACCTATTTTGCAGCTCTTATATTTTATATGCTGATATATATAATTGATTGTTTCTGCATTTAGGGACAACAAGCCTAAATTGCTTTTCCACCTAACATATTACAAGCATACTTGGATTTTCTTGTGTATCGGGTAGGTACAAACATTTTCAGCATGTACCCAAGTGTTACCCATGATTTTGGTCATCATGATGGTGTATTGATGATGGCGTACTCAGGCTCCTCATAAGAACTTTATCCTGAGAAAAGTGACATTCATCTCTTCCCAGAAAACTTACTTTTGAAGAGAGTTCATAGGTTGCTAATATCCTAGGGTGTGAGAATGACCCATTCTCGCAGGCTGCCTTAAGCTAGGGTGCGAACTTCTTGCACTATGCTACATAGCTAGAGTGCGAACTTGTTCTAAAGCTCGGAAAAAGATGAATTCTCGATGGTTCTAGAAGGGAATCTTCTAGAAGAATGGGTTGGCATTCGAATGGTTATCCTTGTACTAGTTTCCCTGATATTGTGGGATCATTCTTATCCAAGTAACCATCTCATTCTCTCCTATATATTGATGGAATTCTCATGGAAAAGCTTAAGCAAGATTCATAGGAGAATTGGTGAAAGAATTGTGTGAAGGACCTAGCTTGAATAGGAGCTTGGAGACTCTAGCAAGTCTATCAAGAAGGATTTGATCTTCTTCATGCAAGGATTGAGCAAGTGTGTGTGTTGGAGCCAAGAGCCACCGAAACGAAGCTTGCGACATCAAGGCGATCAGGTTGTATCTTTTACTTTCGATTAATATGATACAATGGCATGTCCTTTTCCCATAAAGCCGTTCTCACTATATTGTGTAATTCCTTGATCATACACATAAGTTGAAAGTTGAATATATTTTGCTATATTCACTTTGGATGGTTTGTGTTGTCTTGGTCTTGACCTCACGAGAGAACCGGAGCGAAGCGGTAGCAACAGAGACCCTAGGAAGCGATACAAAGGTATGTTACATGTTCCTTCCTACTAGCTAATTCAATGGTCATAACTTAGGGAAAGAGTCATGTCCTGTCATGTTTTGTTCTAGATCTAGGTGGATCTAGGGAGATCTGTTAGTGTCCACACCTACCGATTAGTCCGATAACAAAATTGGTGACTCCACTAGGGAAATAACCCATTTTCTTTGTGGTTTTTGGAGTTTTTCCTTGGCCATTTGATCTTGCCTTACTTTTCTCCATTCATATCAATCTCTGAGTCTTCAGGATACCCTGATAGACCCTCTGGGTCCAGAGGCCTCTTCAAATTTTGTGTCTTTTTCCAAAAATTTGTTTAGTTTTAGACATTCTCTCACTGCACTCCACAGTGGCCTGCGAGAATAGATTGAGTTCGCACCCTGCTTTTAGGTCTAGTGCGAGGTTCTCGCACTCTGCCTAAAGCTCACCTGCGAGAATGACCCATTCTCGCACTGTGTAATAATGTTAGCCTGCGAACCCTCTTTTCAAAATTTTGGATTTGAGTTTTTGCATCTTTAGCTACCCAAATCAGTATAGGTGCCTAAAAAGAGTTTCTTGGACCATTGGTTGATGTTTTTCTTGTCTTTGTTTTTGTGCACGAACAGTCTTAGGTTTTCAAAGGCTCTTCCTGTCACTTTTTTCTTGACTTACATTTCTTGACTTTTCTCTGCCAAGATATACTCTCTGATTTTGGAATCTGAATGTGCTTGTTTGGTTAAGGACCGATGATCGGTTGAAAGTTGAGATTCTTTGTCTTTATCATTTGCTCATTATTTGGAAGATTACTTTTCTCATGCAATTGAAAAGGCTAGTTTGGTCTGCTTGTTATTTTTGTTTCCATTGAAAGATTGGTTTGGGTTTTTGTCTATTGCTTGTTCATTAGTTTTTGGTTTTCTTCACTCTCACCATCATGGTGTAGGTCCTTTTTGAAAAGTGAACAACGCTTTTCTTTCAAAAGCATTTTCATCTTCGAAAGTATTGAAAATCAATTGTTGAAATTATTGAAAAAGAAACAATAGAGAATTGTTATTGATGCGTGATTTGTTGCAATTGCATTTTAAAGGAAATTGTGTCTTATAGTTCAAGTTTGATCCAGAAAAATTCTCTTTCCCTCCCATACATAGGATTCATTGAACAAAAATTGATATATTTCATTCTCATCCATGCATCGTTCGGTCAGAGTCTCATACAACATCAGTTTCATCTCCACCTCCTTTGAGTAGCAACAACCCTTAATAACACTGCGCAATTGTAAAATTTAACTAGTAACTCTTTTCTAGGGATCTATTACACCAACATTTAGCTAGGCTAGCACTTTGGAATAGGAAGAGAGATACACTCTCCAAAGCACAAAACACACAATAGCATCTTGTG
>ML781807.1:134616-205841 GCA_009831015.1 Picea engelmannii
CGTTGGATTTCATCACCAACTAGTAACTTCAGAATTAGAAGGTCTTGTTTGCTTGGTGTTGCTTCCTAGATTTTGTTTACTAGCGCATGCTGTTTGTTTACCAAAGTTGACCATATGATTTTCTTCATAAGTTTGTCACTCGTTTACAATAGCTCCTCCATGTCGTTCACGTAGAATGCAGGGTTTATCTCCAGAGCATCTAGAAGGTTCTCAACCCTTGCCTACAAGTTCACCTGAGGGCTCTCCTCGGCAAAGTGAAGTCCCAGCCGTCACCATGCCACAAGTGGAATGAACTGACTCTCTATAACATTTTGAATTACCAATACTCAAGAGGACTTTCGACTTCACCCTGATTCTGAGCGACTATTTATGTGACTAAATTCTTCCGAAGACTTAGTTCTTACGTCTTCTGGATCACTGGTTGGACCCTTTCCAGGCATTGAAGGCCAAGATCCTTTTTGGTCTACGGGTGTTTTTCGACGGGACCTTTTTGGTCCAGGTTCACCTGTGATTTCCAAAATCATCTCACCTGTGATTTCCGAAATCTCTAGTCCAGAGACAATACCATTTACTACTACCTATTACTTTCCTGGTATGGACGCCCCGTGATCTGACCACATATTGACCATCCCTATTGAAATGGCCCATCATACAGATACTGCAAGTGTTCACACCGGGTTTACCACGGTTAGTCTCGCCCCCATCAACACACCGCGAACGCCCAACGTCACCCCAACACTACCACCTGGATACCGTGCGTTGAATGCTTCCATTCCCACTCCTACGCAAACCCCATCCAACTCTCCTAGTGGTCCTTCTTCTTATGGGCACTCTCTTCTCTGTTTTATTCCGACACTCCCTCAATTTCCTTTTGGAGGACCTTTCTCATCCTCCACTGGCAGTCTTAATCCTAGTGGCACTATTTCGTCATTCACACCAAATTACCAGATTCCCGTCGGTGGACAATTTCACCAAGGTGGTATGCCTCAACCCCCTCTCAACAGGAAAATTCCTATTGGAACGCAAATCCCAATTGGAACACAACCCCCAATTGGAACACCACCTTCGATAGGAGGACCGACCCCACCTTATGGACAAAACATACCTCCATCCTTGGCCCAGTATTGGAATCAATTGATACAACATCCTCCTCAATCGACTGGGGGGCAACAATTTCCAGCTGCATCTGTGATACCCCCTAGTATAGGCCAACCATATCTTGGTACGTTCAATTCCATTTGGGGCTTGAATGCTCAAACTCACGTCCCTGTTCCAGGATACAATCGCATGAGCTACTATCCTCTCCAACCACCACCGAATTTGCTTGGGTATTCACATTATATGCAAACTGCTTATGGTCCTATTGGTTTGCCGATGGGGCTTCCTCCCCAAAGCCACCAGTACTCGCAGGTGAATCGACAGTTACCCTTTTTGGCCACTTTGGATCTTCCGGATTTGTCAAGGATTTTAAATGATCTAATTTGTCACTCTCCCCAATGGCCTGCTATACCAGCCAAGCTACCATCGGACATCCCTAAATTTGATGGCAAAGCGAGAGAGGACCCGAACAATCACGTCATGACTTTTCACCTCTGGTGTTCATCCAACTCGTTGATGGATGACTCTATTCGTTTACGTCTTTTTCAACGAACCCTCACAGGTTCTGCTGCGAAGTGGTATATAGAATTACCACGAGGTTTCTTCGTTGACTTCAATACCCTAGCTATGGATTTCCTCACACACTGCCAGTTACCGATTCATTATGAGACGGGGACCGAGATTTTGAGTTCTTTCAAACAAAACAAAGCCACTCATATATCCGATCACATTCATGAGTGGCGACGGAGATGACATCTCATTAAACTCGAACTCCCCGATCAGTTGCTGACAGAGTGGTTCACAAAATCATTTGTGAACGACATCTGTCGTGACATCGCCATGGGTGGAGTAGTCACGGAAGAGCAAGCCATAAGTCATGCTCAATACCTTAACCTCGTTTAATCACAAATGGGTACCCTTTACAACTTACTACCTGACTTACCTCGTCCTTCCACTTCCGCCACTTCAACTACTCCAACTGCTTCACATGCAGCTGACGGTGTGATTGGAACTTTCCAGGCCCAACCACATTCCGCCTCAAGCACCAACCCCAAACCTTCTTCTAACGTTCAAAATGCTCCATCTCCTACCCCTTCCACCGGTAAGACTTCTGAGGTAAATGCAGTTCAATTTACCCCAGCCGGTAAAAACAAATACAAAAAGGGAAGGGGTAAGAATACGGAGGACAAAAATACTTCTCACGTAGAACGAACCAAAACTACACCTGTTGATGATCGGGATAAGCGCAAACCTCGATACCCTTGTCTTATTTGTGGTGATGATCACTACACAAAGGATTGTCCACAACGCGCCGAGGTCACTAAGTTCCTTCAAGGAGCTCCAAAACCACCTGCTCTGGTTGTTTTGTCCCAACCCTTCCCATATCAACAACAGTCTCAGTTGGTCATTCATGACCAACCCTCATCTTCTACTACATCCTATGTATTGATGTGTACTGGCGATTCAAAGCAGAGTGACGTTGCACTCACCACTCGAGCCAAAGATTTTTCTCCCTCTAAAGAGAAGGTTGATGACCTACCTCCTTCCTTGGTACAACCCTCTCCCGCGACTCCACCTACCAACGGTCCTCTTCATCTCGAATGACCGAGCCTCGACACAGTTCTTCGACCCCCCTCGAAAGGGAGTCATTCAGAAATCGGCTTTCAATCCTCATGCTCATGCTGCCCAGAACTACAACATTGTCAAGATCTGGCCCAAGCATCTTCTGCGATGTCAGCCCTCGAAGTCCTTCAAAGTTGTCCCACACAACGGAAGGCACTGTTGAAATCTATTGGTGGAATCGACCCGACAGATATGAATTTAATAATTTTTGACTTGGCAGACCACATTCCAAGGTTACCCCCTCAACTCACGTTCCAGATCCAAGTGATTGTCTCTGACAAAAACATTTGTCGAACCATTATCAATGAGGGTGCCTCGACGTGTGTTATGTCTCTTACCTGCTGGAAAGCCATTGGCTCTCCCTCTTTGGATGAATCCTAGAATACTCTCAAATCCTTCAATGGCTCTGGTTTTAAGCCCTACGGTGTCCTTCCTTCATTGCCCATCACGTTAGAAGGAAAAACGGTCCAAGTCGAAGTGGAAGTCTTTGATGCTCCCCTTGATTACAATCTTCTGCTTGGCCGCAGCTGGATCGATTCCATGCGCACAGTTGTGTCGACCCTTTTCCGTGTGGTATGTTTCCCACATCAAGGGAAGGTAGTCACCGTCAACCAATTAGCCTTCTTTAATTCCGATACCTGTAATGGAAATGTACTGTTCATCACTAAAACCCCACCGGGTTATGAGAACGTCAGTGTAGGCCTTCTAAAAGACTCTTCGTTTATGGGTACTTTCCCCATTCCACCGCCCAATGTTCCATGCTCGTTCGTTGCTTCAATCAACATGATCTCCACCTCGATTCACGACTTTCCTATGTCTCATGACCCATGGATAGTACCTGACCCTGGATAGTACCTCACCCTGGAGAAATGCCGGGTATCGACCCTGATATTGTGATACATGAGATCAAGACATACCCTGACGCTAAAGCCGTCCAGCAATGCCTTCGTCTAGTTCACCCACGTAAAGCGACTGCTATCAAGCTCGAAGTCGAGAAATTTCATAAAGCCGACTTTATTTATCTGGTGGCTCTCACTGACTGGGTTTCCAATCTTGTCCCGATCGACAAGAAACAAGGCACAATTCGTGTATGCGTTGATTATAGGGATATCAACAAAGCTTGTCCCAAAGACAACTTTCCTACCCCCTTCGTCGATCAGATTGTCAACGATTGCACCGGAAGTGAAATATTCTCTCTAATGGATGGTTTCTCCGGGTATAATCAAATCAACATTGTTTCCGAGGATCAACATAAGACTACTTTTATTTGTCCTTGGGGTACTTTTGCCTATCGGAAACTCCCTTTTGGTCTTAAGAACACTGGCACAACTTTTCAACGCGCTATGCCTTATGCTTTCCATGATATCAAGCACATTGTTCAACCATATCTGGACGATTTCCCCTCTCACTCAATGCGCCGAGTCGATCATCCAACCCACCTCCGAGCCATTTTTTTTCCGCTGTCGGTTCTACCATATACGTTTGAATCCTCATAAGTGCGTTTTCTGCGTCGAATCTGGCTGACTTCTAGGTTTTATTGTTTCGCGTCAATGGATCAAGGTGGATCCTTTAAAGGTTGAGGCAATCATTAATCTCCCTTCTCCTTCTACACTTTGCCAATTACAAAGTTTGCAGGGGAAAGCAAAATTTCTTCGTCGTTTTATCCCAAATTATGCCGAGATAACTCGTGGATTTATGCGGCTACTAAAAAAGGGGTCCGAGTTTGTATGGGATACCATCGCCAACAATGCTTTCAAAGCTTTGAAATTGTCCCTAATGTGTGCTCCGCTTCTCTTTCCCCCTGATTACAGTCGCGATTATTTCCTCTACCTTGCTGCCTCAGATTACACCATTGGTATGGTTCTCGTTCAAGAGAATGATGCTAACGATGAACATGTTATCTACTACTTGAGTCAAAGTCTAACACCTACCAAAATCAAGTATTTACATGTCGAAAAACTGGCCTTGGCTGCCGTCCAAGCCGTCCAATGCTTCCGGCACTATATCCTCTCGTGCAAAACTATAGTGATTTCTAACTGCAACCCTATGCAACACATTCTCACACGTTAATTGCTAGGGGGAAAATACTCCAAATGGATTGTGATACTCCAGGAGTTTGACTTGGAATTCGAACACGCCAAGTCCAAGAAGTCCTTAGTGTTTGCTGAGTTGATATGCGACTTTCCCTATTCTGAAACGGAAAATGTAGCAGCTGATTCATTGCCTGATGAATCCCTTTTCCTCATTAGCACTGATGATCTTTGGTATGGTGATATCATCATATATCTCCAAAACCAGACTTTTCGGCCAACTTTGTCTAGTACTGACCGACGTCGAATACGCTACCAAGCCCATCAATATATTGTCCTCATGGATACTCTTTATCGTCGAGGGATTGACTTTGTTTTTCGACGCTGCCTAACGTTCGATGAAGCTGAGAAAGCTCTGAATGACTGCCATTCTGGAGCATGTGGTGGTCATATGTCTGGGTATGCTACTGCCCAAAAGATCTTACGAGCAGGGTATTTTTGGCCTTCTTTATTTAATGTCTGCATAATCGTCGTTCAAAAATGCCATGCTTGCCAGACCTATAATAACAAGATACGGTCCCATCCCGCTCCTCTTGACCCTGTGGTCTCCGTTGGTCCCTTTGCGAAATGGGGCATCGATTTCATGACATGTCACCCTCACTCGACCAGGGGGCATGGATACATTATTGTAGCCATCGATTACTTTACGAAATGGGCCAAGGCAATGCTGACATTTGACAACACTGGAAAGACCGCATCATTATTCATTTTTAATCACATCATAGCTCGTTTTGGTGTTCCCCAGGCTATCGTCACTGATCACGGTAGCCAGTTTAGAATCTTCATGATGTCTGAACTTACTGAAAAGTTGGGTCTTTGCCATGAAAACTCAATGCCCTATTACCCACAAGCCAACGACCAAGTCAAAGCAATTAACAAAGTTCTCATAAATATGCTCCGACGAATGATAGGGATTCACAAAACAAGTTGGCACATGATGTTGTTTTCAGCATTGTGGGCTTACCAGACATCCGTCAAGTCCGCTACTGGGTTTACACCTTTTCGGTTAGTCTATGGTTTGGAAGCCATTCTCCCGATTGAATGCAAAATACCCTCTTTAAAACTAGCTGTTGAACTCCTACCAAACACTTTTGTTGAGGAAGAACGTCTATTGTATCTTATGTGATTAGATGAAACTCGATGCGATGCTACCCTAGTCATAGAAGCTCAGAAAAAACGTGTCAAGGCCCAATACGACAAACATGTCAAGCCTCACATTTTCTTCGAAGGAGATCTCGTTCTCCTCTATGAACAAGATCGAGATATGCTAGGAACTGGAAAATTCGAAGCCATGTGGCTTATGAGTTAGTAGATTACGATGGTATCCCTTTGAGTGAACCCAGGAATGGGTTGTACTTGAAGAAGTACTATGCATAAAATTACATGTGCACGAGTACTTGTATTTTTATTGTATCATACTTCTTGTGTGTTACTGTAGCTTGCTTTCATCGTTATCTCATCTCTGCCCTTATGTGATGTTGTGTTTGATTTCAAGATGTCAAAGTCTTCGCTACCCTATATTGGCTTCACCGATGGCACTAGCCATAGTACTCAGAACCTTGCTTCCACTGCATGGGCAATTTACGCCCCTACAAATGAACTTGTCTCCTTACGAGGTGTGTGTCTCGGCCGTGCGACCAACAATATTGCAGAGTATAGCACCGTTATCGAATTGTTGATTGATGCTATCTCGCTCGGAATCTATCATTTGGTTGTGAATCGATTCGCATCTTGTAGTACTACAGTTAAGTAATTTCTATACTATTCGAAGTCCTACTTTGTTACGAGTGTATTTGCGAATTCGCCTCTTGGAACGTTATTTTGATTATATTGAATATCAACATATTCCTAGATGTCTAAATACATTAACTGATGCATTGGCTAACTATGTATTAGACAGACATTTGGATCATTTTTAAATCAATCACATCAATTTTCACAACACAAGATAAACCGGTAGAATCCGTATGTATATATAACGATCAAAAGAGTTTTTACAAAAAAAAGTTCTGTCCGAAGACCAAAATGTCAAAATCTGAAGCTCATATCTTCTACAAAATGACGTCATGGATGGCGTTCACGGTAACACATGATTTCCCGGGCAACCCTATGGAGCAGTCGGCCAATGGACTCAGACACTCCTACTGTATGACGCTGATAACATCGTGGAACCTCTCCAAGAGGCATGTCTGGAATATCTGCTGTCAAACCCTCTAGGTTTTGTTCCACTGCTTGATAATCCTCGGCGTCCCATTGTGGCACTGGCGCTACCTCTCCTCACCGCTGAATGGGAGAAGCACCAGGAGGTCGGTAAGGTCCCACATTTGTGTCATCAACAACGAATTTTGTATTTAGTCTTTGGACGAACATATAAAAAAAAAACATTTGTATATGATAAAATTCACAAAAAACATTTAAACAGGAAAAAATTGTTTACTTCTTACCAAGTTCCCCCCACTGAGCACCCTCAGGCAGGACTAAGTTTGGATCTCCTCGGAAATCCAACCCGACATAAGCATAATCATCAACCATCAACATCGGTGGTCGCAACCAGTCGAAGAAGGTATCATCATACTTGATTATTGGTCCAACTACGTGCTGGGCCATGAGCTGACACCATCTCAACATTCTTGGATCTATGGGAGCTGGTAAATCCCACTCAACCTGCAGCCTAAGTAAGGGAACCCTCTCGAGAAAGAAGGACACTAACAAAGACCCATACCCGAATTGCTTTAGGTCACCTCGTCTGCATTTGGTCAACTACCTTTTCATGCTATGAAGCACAACATCTGCCCAGTTAAAAACCCAAGGCTCAGTACACTCTATGGCATACTGAAAGTAAATATGGAGCGCCATGTGAGGAGCGGAGCTCCCAACCATATGAGCAATGGTGAACAAAATAGTGCAGAGGGTCAAATCCCGCACTCCCCAAATAACTACTTTCTCTTTCTTCCTCTCTACCTCTGGAACACAGTGTAAGCGACAGTACTCACTCATGGGCAGCCCACCACCTCTGCTACCAATCAGGCTCATGTGGTACCCACGCCATGACAGTCCTGTCAAGAAGTAAATGTCCTCAATATCCAAGGACAATGTATGGACCCCTACATGGAATACTTGCTGATCGGGATCCCACATATGCACAAGGTACTCTAATAACCTGACTTGAGCCCTCATGCCTGGGATACGAAAGTACTTCAGAAGACCATAGTTTCTTAAAGCGACAATGGTGGGCGGATGATTTCCGGCAATGACATTATCTTCTTCGTGCTCCCTTTTGCGCCATTCCAGAACCATTTTGATGGCCAAATACCTGCATAAGAAGCACAAGAAGAAGATTAATAACTCTATTCACAAATTGGTATCTTTTCATTGAGCAATTTTTTAAAAAACTTTTACTCTTTGCGGTTCTCGCAGGTGCCCTTTAGGCACAGTGCGAGGTTCTTGCAGGTGCCTTTGGGCTCACCTGCGAGAACAACCCATTCTCGCAGGTCCCGTGTAGCTCACCTGCAAGAATGGCTGAGTGCAATAATAGCCCCCAAAACCAACTCAAAAATGGTGGTTTTTGCCAATGAAAATGAAAAATTAAACCATGAAAAAGTAGAGGACAAAGAGCCTACCTCACTGTCACTAATGGCTCGTTGAATGGATTCTCGTAACTCCCGCAATCTGACGCCGAATTTTGAGGGTAAAAGAGGGATTTTTGGGCTCAAATAGTGGCAAAGTTGAAATGATATGGTAAAAAGAGTTTTTACTTCTTTATATTTACTTTTACCATGTTATTTAATTTTTATAATTATTTATTTATTAAAACCTAATCCCTAATGCCCTTTTGAGTGCAACTTTTGCAGGCGTAACGACTTCGATGTTCATATACAGGGATGTAGACATATTTTTTCTTCTTCATCACATGTTTTGATTGTTTTTCATGGTTTTTGCGCAAAACCTTGAGCTTGGTCTTTATCCGTTCTCACACTCGAAAATACATGAGAACGCGATCGAGCATACTTTTATCACTTTTTCGGGCTCAATAAGGTTATACGAAAAAGGAACCCCCCTGGAGTCCTCTTTAAGCTCTTTTTAGACTCTCTAAACATGAAAAGATAGCCGAGCGACCTTGCTATTTTCACGCTCGATAAAGTATTTGAAGAAAGTGTCTGTTGGGCGATAATTTATCTCTTTTTCGGTCTCATCAGACTATTTTACGAAAAATGAACTGAGAGAGTTCTCTTTTAAGTGTTTTTCCAGACTCTATAATCATGAAAAACCTTCGAGTTTTCTATCTTTGGACTCATTAAACAAACATCGACAGACCCGTCATGGGACCGAACCACTCCTTCCTAGGGTTCGTTAAACATACTCCGAAGGACTTATCTGAAGGATAAGTTTATATCAACAATCATATGTTATCCTCCTCAAGCTTGCGTAAAAATAAAGAGGTACTCACCAGAAATGGTGGGGGAAAATTTGGGAAAGGGATATGTTCTCATCTTCATATTGATTGGCAGTAAGTGTCGCTCTTGAACATGACACCCCCTATTCATTATATTTGAAGCCGATTTGGGAAATCCATCTGTCTCTCATTTGATTTGCTACAAGGTCATACCCTGTGTCGTCTCTGAGTCAATGCTGCCAAATCATTGGTCATGTCGTTCATATGTTCAAGAGAAGTTCATCTGAAACCTTTATTGAGTCGGCCATCTGCAATTGTCCATTCTCTCCATGTCGGCCTGCCCTGTGTCCAGTCCAACTTACATCATACTCTGTTTCACCTTCAAAATCTGTTACTCATTTCATGTCATTGATGGGGGATACATCAAGGCCCTCCTGTGATGAGTTTTGTTCCGTCGACTTCAGCTCATTATCTGGAAACAAGACTTAGAAATTCTTTGGTACCTTGGAACTTGCATGCCTCAATGGAAGGTTTCCTCGCTTTTGACAGTGGGTTTACATCATTGACCCCTGATCGAAATATTCCGTCAGATGTTCGACTTCAACTCATTCATTCACACTCGATGGATTTTACTAGCGTGCCTTGTGAGTCATTGACATTAATGGTGATTTCCCTCACACTTGTTAATGGTTTCATCAATGACTGGTAATCAAGTGGTTTCTGCCATGTTCGACTTCAACACATGTAATCACATGGTTAGATCCGTACTTTTGGGCGACGAGATTGAAGACCCTGGAAATCATCTCTTTGTCCAGGTTGCGATGGAGTATGTATAATTTGTGACACATAGATCCACTTTGTATGTCTCGTGGCTACGTCGTCTCAATTTGAATTTTCTCGCATAGATCCATAGTGTATTCCTGGTGGCTATGCTATATTTTGACGGCATGGATCTACAGTGTATGATTGGTGGCCATGACCTATGTCTATAATGTCATCCGTCTGTGATCTGAGTATGGGAATGCCTACCTCAGAATTAGTATATTTGCTATTCTGCAGATGCTTGGTTGTTCACAGGTTTCCGATTAGGTGTGCTCCTTGTTTCCGACACACACATGCAGTTTACAAAGTCTTTCGGCTGTCACTGATTCCGACCTAATACTTTGGGGGGCATTCTGTTACCCATGATTTTGGTCATCATGATGGTGTATTGATGATGGTGTACTCAGGCTCCTCATAAGAACTTTCTCCTGAGAAAAGTGACATTCATCTCTTCCCAGAAAACTTACTTTTGAAGAGAGTTCACAGGTTGCCAATATCCTAGGGTGTGAGAATGACCCATTCTCACAGGCTGCCTTAAGCTAGGGTGCGAACTTCTCGCACCGTGCTACATAGCTAGGGTGCAAACTTGTTCTAAAGCTTGGAAAAAGATGAATTCTTGATGGTTCTAGAAGGGAATATTCTAGAAGAATGGGTTGGCATTCGAATGGTTATTATTGTACTGGTTTCCCTGATATTGTGGGATCATTCTTATCCAAGTAACCATCTCATTCTCTTCTATATATTGATGGAATTCTCATGGAAAAGGTTAAGTAAGATTCATAGGAGAATTGGTGAAAGAATTGTGTGAAGGACCTAGCTTGAACAGGAGCTTGGAGACTCTAGCAAGTCTATCAAGAAGGATTTGATCTTCTTCATGCAAGGATCGAGCAAGTGTGTGTGTTGGAGCCAAGAGCCATCGAAAGGAAGCTTGTGACATCAAGGCAATCAGGTTGTATCTTCTACTTTCGATTAATATGATACAGTGGCATGTCCTTTTCCCATAAAGTCGTTCTCACTTTATTGTGTAATTCCTTGATCATACACATAAGTTGACAGTTGAATATATTTTGCTATCTTCACTTTGGTTGGTTTGTGTTGTCTTGGTCTTGACCTCACGAGAGCACCTGAGCGAAGCGGGAGCAACAGAGACCCTAGGAAGTGATACAAAGGTATGTTACTTGTTCCTTCCTACTAGCTAATTCAATGATCATAACTTAGGGAAAGAGTCATGTCTCGTCCTGTTTTGTTCTAGATCTAGGTGGATCTAGGGAGATCTGTTAGTGTCCGCACCTACCGATTAGTCCGATAACACCAAGGACTTGTCAACCTTCAAAATTTCCCAAGACTAATTTACAAGTTCCCTTTTGCATCTATAAACTTGAACTTTAGGGGCATCCATTCATACATCACATTTTTTGTCTCAATCCCCCTTAGGATCATCAGGATTCCCCCCTTGAGGTGACTACTTCACGTCTAAAGTGACGGGAACACCTACCTAAGGTGACAGTGGGTAGGTGCTCTCTAAGTTGTCTCCATTTGGTGGTTGGGTAGGGCTTTTCCCAACTTACAACTTGTGCGATAACACATCTGATTGAACATGATGATGTGATGGTCTAAGTTTTTCTGCAAACTTTGATACTTCTAGCTTAGGAGTGGTATCTTTCTTTACCATATAGATCAATTGGTTCATTTGATGATTTTAGAAAACATGTTTATGACCATGTATCCACCTCATGTTGCATATCATACTCTCCTTACCCAGTTTACCCAAATCCATCTAAAAAAGGGAGAAAGAATCAAAGATTTCAATTTGCGTTTCTTTAAAATTGTGAATCAAATCCCATAAGAACAATGAAAAAATGATCTTGTCATATTCAGATGTCATATGAATGACATTCCTTCAAATGTGACTTATGCAATTAGAGCCTCACAAATAAATGATCTACATGTGGCGATAAAAAAGGCAATAGAAATGGAAGAGTATAAGTTGGAAACCAATGTTGATCACGAGATCATCCTTGGAAAGGTACAAAGGAAAATGACTAGTTTGTCCATATCACCTCAAGGGCCATCTACTTCAAGAAGTTCTGAGAATCGAGGAACCCGGGGAGAAGTTCTCAAACGGGTTCCCCCCAATGTGAGAAATGATCCTAGATCTGCCCAAGAAACAAAACAAAATATAGAAATGACTCAGATGAGAAAAATGATTAGACAATTGCGTAATGAAATTACTAGACTTAAGATAGGTGAAAATAGTGTTCCACCTAATCCAAACATGAGAGCTATGTTACAAGATCAAAGACCAAGAAGCGATAGAGTTGAATAACACAGACCAAGAACACCTGGAATTCCAAATCCAAATGTTGTTGTGCTAGAAGAAATTGTAGAAGAAGAACATTTTGAAAAATTTGATCAAGGAATTGATGTTAACCAAGATCAAGTTTTGGAATTTGTACAGATGGATGAAGGATCGTCATCTTTTTATATCTTTGATGAGCAAGAAGATATTGAATTTTCACAAGATAATGTTGTCTAGACAAGAATGCAAGTAAATAAATTCAAGACCGAGGAACAACATGAAAAAGAAAAGAAAAAATGTAATGCTCCAGAGACAACAAAAAAACAACCAATAGTTAATTAAAAAAATACTCCACTACAAATGGATTATAGTCTGGTTGATGAACTAGCCAAGCTCAAAATTATCTTACTATTCATGGAGGTAGTTAGGATACCTCAACAAAGAGAAAATATTTTGAAGATATTGGATGATACAAATTCAAGAATAGAAGTAGTTGAGATGGATAATAGGCAACAACAAAATGTTCATCAATAATACCAAGGGGAAAAATCCCACCATTTTACATATAAATAGAAAATCATGATTTTACATTACATAATTCTTTAGTTGACAGTGAAGCCACTAACAATGTCATGCCTCTATCAATAATGGAATCACTTGGAATGGAATGTACAAGATATTATGAAACCAGTGAAAGCATATATGCCATATATTCAAGAAAAGTCCCAGCCCATGGTAAAATAAAAGATTTTTGTGCATGGATAACTGCAACCCCTCATGTCACCACAATTTTCACTATTATAGATGTTGATTTTCCTCCAACATATGGTGTTGTGTTGGGAAGAGATTGGTGCTCATTAATTGGAGGATATATCACGAATGATGGAAGTTGCCTGATGCTTCCAAATAAAGATGGGACTATGATCAAAGTTCCTCGAGAGCATAGAAAGCCCATATCATTTAAGAAAAAAGAAAATGAAGTGATGCAAAATTATGTTGTTTTTAGTATAGAAAAAATAGGTCTACCAAAACATGATGAATGAAAATATTTCTAAGGATTTTGGAAGATGTCATTTGATGGGGCTTGTTCCAAGTCTAGGAATGGAGTTAGTATTGTTTTTAAAAATCCTCAAGCTGGTATATATCCACATGCTATCATATTGGCGTTCCCATGTACCAATAATGAAGAAAAATATGAAGCATTAATTCAATGAATGTTTCTTTCCCTTCAAATGAAAGTAGAGAATCTAGTGGTAACTGAAGACCCAAAATCGATTATCAATCATATCTGGAAGAAGTACAAAATTAAGAAAGAAAAATTGAAATATTATGCAATAAGAGTTTGTGAATTCACGGATTCTTTTAATTTTTTCAATATCTCTTCCATTCCTAGAGAAAAGAATAAAAAATCAAATTCATTGGCAGTAGCTACATCTCTTTTTAATTTAGAAGACTCTCAAAGTCAAAGTACTTTTCATGTAAAGACAATTTTCCAGCCTTCAATACATGATAACCAAGAGTATTTGCAAGTTTTTGAAAATGATGAACATATTGCAAGCTTCCTCACAGATAATGACTCATTGATATTAAATAATTCAGAATAAAACCATAATCCCTAGAAGGAAATTCACAATCAACTTGTAAGCATTTCCAAAAATTGTGTAAGTTTGGAATCTCTTTTTACAAGGGATGACCAGAAAAAGATTCTGGATCCAAAAGAAGAACCATCTGTTAGGAAATTTCAAGAGACTCAAAATATTAACATTGACACTTCTGATTCTCCAAAGTACATAAATTTGGGTACTAGTTGCACTATTGACGAAATTGGTCAATATACTCAGTTGTTCAAAGAATCTCAAGACATTTTTGCTTGGACATATGATAATTTAAAAGAATATGACAAGTCCATATTTCAACATATCATACCACTCAAAGAGGGATCAAAACCTTTCAAGCAAATGTTGAGAATGATAAATCCCAAGATAAATCCTTTAGTGAAGATAGAAATAGAGAAACTAAAGAAGGTAGGTATAATTTTTTCTATTAGGCATTTAGAATGGATCTCAAATCCCGTGGTAGTAAGAAAGAAGAATGATGAAATTTGCCTTTGCATTGATTTCAAAGATCTCAATTGAGCAAGTATTAAAGATAAATTACCACTCTCTAATATGGATACATTATTGCAACATGTTACTGGTTCTACATTAATGTCTGCGTTGGATGGATTTTCAAGATATAATCAAGTTCTTGTATCTGAGGAAGATAGGCCAAAAATAACATTCATAACCCCATGGGGAAAATATGCTTATGTTAAAATGTCATCTGAATTGAAGAATGTAGGTGCAACATTTTAGAGAGCAATGGACCATGCTTTCAAAGATCTCATTAGAAAATTCATGGCAAACTACCAAGACAACCTAATAGTCTATTCAAAATTAAGAGAAAGACATATTAAGCATCTTTGACAAGTATTCGAAAGGTGTAGAATGTATGGAATATCCTTGAATCCCGAAAAATATTTGTTCACTGTAACAAAAGGAAAGATCTTAGGCCATATTGTGAGCAAAGAAGAAATATATGTTGATCCAGAAAGAGTAAATGGAATAAATTAGCTAAACCCCCCTACAAAAAGAAAATGAGTACAATCTTTCTTTGGAAAGATAAACTTTGTTTGGAGGTTTGTACCATATTATGCTACAATTGTTAAACCAATAAATAAATTGTTGAAGAAAGATCAGAAATTTGAGTGGACACAAGATATTCATAAAGCCTTAACAAAAATCAAACATTCCATTACTACTTCCCTTGTTCTTGTCCGCCTTGATTTTTCATAAAGAATTCACATTGTACTCATTTTCTTTAGAAGAAACCATTGCCTCTATCCTTACCCAGAAAAATAAAAAACGTGAAGAACTCCCAGTTGCTTTCATTAGTAAAACCTTGCATGATTATGAACTAAACTATTCAATCATTGAAAAGCAAGCTCTTTCTTTGGTCAAAGTAATCACTCATTTTAAACTTACATTTTATCAACTCACATCATTGCTTATGTTCCACATTCACTAGTAAATATGTTGCTTAATCAACAAATCAAAGAAGGAAGATGGACAAATTGGTTGGCAAAGCTTCAAGAATATGATTTGGAGATTAAACCTTTGAAATCCATTAAGGGGTAGGGATTGTGTAAATTCATGACCGGAATTGAAGTTGTGAACATTTCCCCTCCCAATGGATTTGATGTTGTAATACAAGGAACACATTTATCAAAATCAAAATGGTATAAGGACATAATTTTCTCTCTGAAATCTGGTCAATTCCCTCTTGAAATGTCTTCTAAAGAAAGAAGAAACTTGAAAATGAAGACAAATCAATACGTTCTAGTATCAGGTGTATTGTTCCAAAGAAATTTTTATGTTGTCCTATTGAGATGCTTGGATTATTCAAATTCCAGAGAAATACTTCAAGAATTTCATAATGGTGTTTGTGGTGGACATTTTTCGCCAGTTGTAACAACTCACATAATCATTCGTGCTAGTCATTATTGGACAACTATGTTCAAAGATACTTATGAGTTTATTCAAAAGTGTATTCCATGCCAAACCTTCTCAAGAAAAATGAAAAGAGTTGTGATGCCATTACAGTCTACAATGGTGGAGCAACAATTTGCATAATGGGGCTTAGATGTGATTGGTCCAATAAATACTAAGTCTAGCAAAGGGCATGCATGTATTATTACTTCAACCAATTATTTTACCAAATGGCATGAGGCTACAACTTTAAGAAATGTAGATTCTGAGCAGTTGATTCATTTTTTGAAAGACAATATCATGTCAAGATTTGTCATACCAGAAAAATTCATAACAAACAATGGTTCAATCTTCATCGAGACAAAATTTAAAAACTTCTGTAGAGAATATGGAATTGTCATGGGGCAATCATCCAACTATTATCCACAAGGAAATGGTTTGGAAAAGTCAACAAACAAAACATTAATTCAAATAAGAAAAAAAACAATTGAAGTCAACCATAAGAATTGGCATAAAAATTTGATAGATGCACCATGGGCAAGCCGTCTTACTCCAAAATATAGTATTGGACATCCCCATATAGTTTAGTGTACAGAAAAGAAGCAATATTACCATTACATTTTGAATTGAATGCCCTTGCACTTACTGGAAATTTTGAAGATAAAGAAGAACAAACACCGATGCAAAAATGATATCACGAACTTCTAAAACTTGAAGAACAAAGAGAACAAGTGATGTTGGAAAAAAGAAGAAGACAACAAGTGGTTAAAAGATACTTTGACAAGAGTACTACTTCAAAGGATTTTCAAAAGGATCAATTGGTTTTGTTATGGAACAAAGCAAAAGAAAAACCATATTTCCTCACAAAGTTTGATGCTCTCTGGATTGGTCCATGTCAATCTGAAAAAGTTATTGGTTTCAATTCATACTTATCGAAGGATATGAAAGGACTAATTCAACCATTATTTGTAAATGGGAAATATCTTAAACATTTTTTCTGTTAGAATCCCCAAGTCAAAATTTGTACTGTTTTGGGTACTCCTTTGTATATCCATTATTAATCTATTTTATTTTTTTTCCTTTCCCTTTTCCTTTTATTTTTGACCCCATTTGTCCAATGGAAGAAGATTTTGGATTCTTAGCAATCCACAGGGGGTCAATGTACCACAGTTGGTGTAACGTTCCCTGTTACCAGCACTTACAAAATTTTCTAATACCAATTTGTAACATCCCTAACTCACTGTTGGGAAATGCCACTCTAAAAAAACAACTAATGCGCAGATTCTACACTATATCATTCCCTGTTATAGTCTTACTTGAAAATATGTGCAAGAAACTCAAGGTAACGTGCACAATCCCAAGCCGGATCACTCCACACAATTTTTCATCTTCTAACACTAGTTATAACAACAAAATCAACACATAATAAAATTGCGTGCACAATCATTCTGAGCACACGAGTACCACTGCGCGTGTAACCACTCTGAACACATGATTACTATTGCATGGTAAACCATTTTGGTGTTGGCATGCATATTCAGTTCTCCTTATGCACGCAGATCTACTTGCTTGCATGCACAACGAATCTATCCTCTTACGCACATGGATTATTTCCCCGTGCGCACGACAATTCTAGCCTCGCCTTGGAAACTCATGACCATTATTACAAAATTAACTAACAAGAATACTTAATAACTGTCATACTCTGCATGTGAAACAACAAATATTGAATAACAACATCATGCTTTACATGTGCAAACAACATTATACAAAATAATGACAATTGATCATATGAAACATCATGTAGGAAATAAACCCATATTAAACATAGGTAAATAAGCACATAGTAAATTAGACAAGCATGAAAAGGACACTTATCTTTTATAAGAGTCACCAACTGTGCATAGAACTTAGACGTTCCTCCCATCCATAGACTCCATTTCTCATAAAATTTCAGTAATAGGTGACCCTCAAACTGGGGCTTAAACTCCACCAGGGAAAAAGGATTCCTAATGTTAGGCTAAGGTCTGATAATCAACATAATTGCTCAGTCCAAGGTGCCCAATTGCTACAACTAGTCTATAGTCTCTCATTCCTGACATGCCTGTCACACCCTAAGAAGTGTGCCCCTTCTCTGCTCAACAGTCCCTTAGCTTCCCCACTTCCCTTCCAAGGCTTCAACAATAGGCCAGGAAGGAAGTCTCAGATCCCTATAACTAATTCCCAACGCAATAAGGAACAATTCCCAACAAATCTCTCACCAAGAGAGAATGATCATGGGCTTGACAACCAGCCTCTTTGACAAAAATTCTCTCACCTGGAGAGAATTCTCATAGGCCTGACAACTTGCCTCTTTGAAAACAAATATCTCACTTGGAGAGAATGCTCATGGGCCTGAAAACCTGTCTCTTCGACAACAAATCTCTCACCTGGAGAGGAAGCTAACGGGCCTGGTAACCCACCTCTTCGAAAGAAAAACCTCTAATTATTAGATGGAAACCCCTTTCTAAGATTTTCTTTGCAAGTAAGGTAATGGTCATCCCCCATTCATATGGTTCGAATTATTGATGAAGGAAATTAGTGAAATCCCCCCAAAATAAACAAAGGCTCATGTTGGCACTTGACCAAGTTTCGGGGAAACTTTGGTCAATTTTGGAGGTTTTGGCCCACTTTTGGGACTTCGACACGTTGGTCGAAGTAGGAGTGCCCAAGTGGAGTTGAGATCACAGATATCACCTATTTTGAGGGTTATGTCGACCCAGTAAGGGTTCCTTGGGGTTTTGTAACGGGTTTATGGGATGTCGGCCCATGGGTTTTTCCCATGTTTAGGTCTTATTGTAAAGTATAGATAAAGATGAATGTATTGTAGAAGCAAGTAGTGCTTTGTGCGAAGGAATGTATGTGGTCGAAGATTTTTGCTCGATTGTGATTTTGTAGAAGGTGCTAAGTGTTGTGATAAGAGATATTGCATCTGTGCATTTGACTTATTTTTGGAAGGTAAAGAAGGAAGATCTAGTGCTTAGTTCACATATATCCTGTCTTGTGCGAAGTTTGACTTTGTGGCTTAGTGCAAAAGAGTGACTGGATGTAAGATTTTGGTGGATAATAAAGAGGTGAAGTGGTTTGTGGACATAGCCCCACCCTGGGGTGAACCACGTATATCTGGTGTCTCATGGTTTGCTTTGCACAGTGTCATTTCTGTTATGCATTTGCTTAGTGCTTTGATTATGATGTGTAATGAATATATATTTAGTTGCTAAGTACTTTACTTATGTTGAAGGGTAAATGAATGCTAGACTTAACTCACAATGCTAAGTGCTTAGGGTGCATAATCACTTGTTGTTACTGCGCTTATCTGTCTTTGATTATGATCTGTGATGTTAATGAGGTTAATAAACTAATGCATGTTCACTTCCTAAGCATTAACATAATATTCTGCAAAGTGATCTTATCACAGAATCGTGTCCCAGCCTGGTTACAGACACCTGCATCCTGTAACCCCCCCTGCTTCTACCTCGAGTGAGACTTCGCCTGCTTCACAGGTGTTGCCAAAAGGGTCGGTAGTTGGGGTTTTGTTGGTGCGCTGTTAGGCATTGAACCCTGGGTCTTCCCCTGTGCCAACAAATGGTTCCGTTGCTGGGACCTTAAACTGTGATTGCTAGGAACTGAAGTAAAGAAAAACAAAAGCTTTGTGCATAGGTATGTTGCTGAAGTGTGCAATACTCTACTTGACTTGCAAAGCTTTGTGCTAAGAAAGTAAGTTGTTCTGAAGAAAAGAGGTAAGCTTTGTGCTTTGGTAAGAAAAAGATAAGTGAAATTTTCTGTTTTGAAAGCATGAACTTAAGTATGTTTAATAGATTATGTCCTAGTCTGAAGGTTAGGGCACAATTGAAAGAAATAGTTGATTTGAGTAAATTTAATGGAAATGAAGAAATATGTGTTATTCCTATGCAGGAACCTAGAAAGATTTTTTGCAGATTGCAGGTCCAACACTATGATCCTAGGGGAAGTGCACAGTACAGAAAATATTGGGGAACATTTAAGAGAAAAATAGGATTGACTTTGTGTTACAATTGCAGAAGGCCGAGACATCTTTCTAAGGAATGCCCTGAGGTAGGCCCTATTTGTCTTTGTTGTAAGATTGTTGGTCATGAGGTTGAGGATTGTCCAAGGATTATTGCTAAAGTTGAAGGGAGGGACATACGACAAGAAAATTATGAAAAGAGTCAAGAGACTAAGGGTATGTTAGAAAGACATAAAGAGAATAGGTCAGAGGAAGTTCAGACTATGTTATTACAGTTGGAAGAAACGATGGATGTTCATAAAGATGTCAGTTTACCAGAAATCCTGAAAGCAAAACAAAGCATAAGTGCAAGAATAAAAGACTTCGACATAGACTATATAGTCTTGGATGAAGAAACACAAGTGGATATTATGACAAAATAAACTTGGGAATTTTTGGGAAATCCTATTGTGGTACCTTCTTTAGGAAGGATAGGCTTTTTTAAGGGAAAGATGATAACTTTATGTGGAAGAGTAACTATTGTACCTATTATTGTTCATGGAACATCGACTGAAGAAGAATTTGAATTCATTAGGTTTGTTGAGGACAATGCCCCTTTCCCACTTTTGTTAGGTAATACTTGGATTGAGAAGGATCAGATCAGAAGGAAAGCAGAGGAAGAAGCTACAAAAAATAAAAAGCAAGAATTAAGGGATTTCATAGCTAGGAAAATAGACCAACTAAGAGAATAACGAGAGGATAAGTCGAAGCAACCGAGAAAAGTAACAATGCAGGAGGGACATAAAGCAAAAGAATTAGTTATCAAGGTTGAAAGAATGCAAGAAGGCTTGAAGGACCTATCTATCCAAGAGAGAAGTGTGCTCACTCAGGAAGTGTTAAGAAAATGGATATTAACTTCAGAACCTTTGAGGGTACCTCGACAGTGCAAAGCCACTACGCTAGGAGAAGATAAGAATAAAAATGGAAAGAGGATTCCATAAACAGTTAAAGAGACTCAGATAACATGAAAGAAGGAAAGGAAGCTCAATAAAAAGAAGGCTAAGTTGGAAAATCTAGAAGAAGTTAAGGAAACCAAATGGAAGACTTCATAGACTGGAACCTCGCAGGAGGTAGGTTTGCAGTATTTGAACCTACGTGGAATAATAGGTCTGCGCAGATTTGGACTTTGCCCTGGTGAAGTTATATAACCGTTGGAGGTGCCCTGACCATTAGAATGATGTTCCATAACAGTTAGGAAACACATTTATGGGTTTATACATTGCTTTTAGACGTTGAGACTGCGCCATAATGGCTAGACTTGCATTAATGGAAGCATTACAACTACAGAAGGAAAAAGAGAAGTTGCTCGCAGAGCAGGCCGTGGTTAAAGAAGTAATAAGAAAAGCATGTCGCTCTGTGCCAGGCTAGGTACAGGAGGAGCAAGTGCCTATCGAAGCTCAAGTAGCGAATCTCGCAGAGACCCTCCAAGAATTTGTAGGAAATATTTGAACTGGAGGACTGAACAATGTCGAGCATCCCGTAGGAGGTGCGTGACCAAAGGGAGGAGTCAGCCAAAAACACAGTAGCAAGTATAAAATCCCTCATCTCGACATGTAAATAGTTGAGTGACAGAAGCGCCCAGATGTATGAGCGGCTCACTGAGAAACCAGAGTTAAAGAATATAGAGGCCCAGTTACAAGAGGTGCAGAAGCAAGCATTTTCATTGCAGGCATAGATGAAGCTACTCACAACAGTGGAAAGGATGAAGAGATCCCAGTAGTAGCGCACAATACAACAACAGATCACTACCATCCAAGGTAAGGTGATGTAAGTAACAGAGAAGTTACAACTTGTGCAGGACAAAGCTTGCAAGGTGTTCAAGGAGATCGATATCCAGGCTTCAATATTAGATCAAGTAGTTGCAGTAGTAGAACAATGCCTGGAAGGGTCTGTTACAGAGCAAACAGTCCAGGAGCTCACTGAGCAGGAGGCTCAGGAAAGGCAACTCAAGTTAAGCTCAAGGCTTTTGAAGTAGCATTGTCTGAACTTGAGTGACTCAGGATGAGTCACAGGTGAGTTTTGGGGGCCTGCTGGCCCTCGACCAAGTTTTGGGGAAGCTTTGGTCCGTTTTGGAGGTTTTGGCCCACTTTTGGACTTCAACATGTTGGTCGAAGTAGGAACGCCCAGGCGGAGCTGAGATTGGGGATCTCACCTATTTTGAAGGTTATGTGGACCAAGTAAGGGGTCCTATGGGTTTTGTAACGGGTCTATGGGATGCCGACCCATGGGTTTTCCCCATGTTTAGGCCTTATTGTAAGATTTTGTAAAGTATAAATAAAGGGGAATGTAGTGTAGAAGAAATAGTGCTATGTGCGAAGGAATGTATGTGGTTGAGGCTTTGTGCTCGATTGTGATTTTGAAGGCTGTGCTCAGTGCTTGTGATGCTTAGTGTGGAGCAGGTGATAAGTGTCGTGATAAGAGATTTTGGCTCTATGCATTTGACATATTTTTGAAAGGTAAAGAAGAAGGATCTGGTGCTTAGTGCGCAGATCTTCTGTCTTGTGCGAAGTTCGACTCTGTGGCTTAGTGCATAGGAGTGACTGGATGTGAGATTTTGGAGAATAATAAAGATGCAAAGTGGTTTGTGGACGTAGCCCCATCCTACGGTGAACAACATATATCTGGTGTCTCATGGTTTGCTTTGTGTAGTGTCATTTTTGTTATGCATTTGCTTAGTTCTTTGATTATGAAGTGTAATGAATATATATTTAGTTTCTAAGTACTTTACTTATGTTAAAAGGTAAATGAATGCTAGACTTAACTCATAGTGCTAAGTGCTCATGGTGCATAATCACTTGTTGTTACTGCGCTTATCTGTCTTTGATTATGCTCTACGGTATTAATGAGGTTAATAAACTAATGCATGTTCACTTCCTAAGCGTTAACAAAATATTCTGCGAAGTCCTCTTATCATAGAATCGTGTCTAAGTCTAATTACAGACACCTGCGTCCTGTAACCCCCCTACTTCTACCTCAGGTGAGACTTCGCCTATTTCGCAGGTGTTGCCAAAAGGGTCGGTAGTCGGGGTTTTGTTGGTGCGCTATTAAGCATTGAACCCTGGTTCTGCCCCTGTGCCAAAAACTCAACAATATATTTGCATGGTCATAATTGTACAGTTGTCACCTTCAGAATTAGCTTTAGCTACTTGGTGACTCGTTCCCATCCCATAGGAACTTAGGATAAATAAATATCCATAAATTATACTTTTCAGAAATATTAATAAAATATTCCCTTGGACTTAATCCCCCTTGGCTTAGCCCCTCTTCATAACTTTTAGCTCCCTTTTCCCTTTTTGGTGGATTTTATCCCCCCGTCTCTTTTTTTCTGATTGGTCTACATGCAACAATGTGATTTTATTAATAATTTGAGTGTGATTACATTTTACAAGGATAGCCACACTGAACTTTTTGCATCCCGACTCACCAACCCAATAACCACACATGCTCTTTAACATCGCATACATACATACATATATATATATAACTCGGTCTGATGCACACTTCAAGGTAATCCTCACGCACTTACTCGAGTGTGTGCAAAACTATGGAATGTGTGTACTCTTCCCTTTATGTGCAATCCACGCGCACTACTCAGGTGCATGCAAAAATGAACCAAAACTTGGTGTCAACGTCTCACCAACCTATATGTACATTTACATTTTCATTTACAATTAGGGTTTGTATTAGGGGTATTAGATTCCCCTCCCCATTATTTATGCACTGTCCTTGGTGCAATATATATACATGTACATACAAAAACTTCAAAAGTATTCAAAAATGTGTGGGTACTCTGCCCACATAACATCCTCGCGCTCCCAAGTTACATCTTCAGGACCATACCAGGTTCATTGGACCTTTAATAGCCCCATGGCTTGATTCCAGATCTATTTGATTTTTCAGTCTAGTATGCAAACCGATTGCACTCAAAAATCACTTTCTGGTTCCACCTGAATCACATTCCAATCAATGACACGATTAGCATCAGGTACATACTTTTTGAGCAAATATACATGGAAAAAATTATGAATACACAATGATGCAGGCCATGCAAGCATATATGTGACAAGAACAATCCTCTCTAGGATTTCAAATGGCCCACAATAGAATGCTGCTAGCTTAGAACAATTTCCCAACTTCAGGGAACTGGGTCTTGCTTTTACTTTCAAGAACACATGGTCACCTACTTTAAACTCTTTGTGGGTTCTGCCTTTATCTGCATAAATTTTCAATCTGTCTTGGGCAGCCTTTAAATTCTATCTTATCTTCACCATCTACTCTTCCATTTCCTGGAGCAGATATGGCCTGACCACAACTTTGTCTACTCAGTTATCCCAACTCACTGGTGTGTTGCACTTTCTACCATAAAGTGCCTTAGACAAGCTCATCTTTAAAGATGATTGATACCCATTGTTGTAAGCAAACACTGTCAAGTGTAGGTACTCTTCCCATTTTGATGGTTTATCCATCATATAGATCCTGAGCATATCCTCAATCAACTGATTTACCCTCTTTGTTTATCCATCTCATTGAGGGTGATATGTTGTGCTAAAGTTCAGATATGTCCCAAATCCTTTGAATATCCCTTTCCAAAAATTCAATGTGAACTTGGTATCTCTGTCAGACACAATTGTCTTAGGTACACCATGCAAGCTAGCAATTTCTCTCATGTATATATCAACAATGTTGGTTTCCTTATGAGTTGACTTCACTAGAATACAATGGGAAGCTTTAGTAACTTTGTCCACCACTACCATAATAGAATCATGTTGCTTAGCAGTCCTAGGAAACGTAGCAATAAAATCCATGGTTACAATTTCCCATTTCCACTCAGGAATGGATAAAGGCTATAGAAAACCAGCTGGGTGTCTGTGCTCAGCCTTGACCTTTCTATATTCAATGCATCTAGCAATAAAATCAACAACCTCATTTTTCATGCCTAGCCAATAATATTGCTTTTTGACTGCTGCAATTATCTTCTAGTAGCCTGGGTGCCCTGTTATCGCACAGTTTGTAGCAAGGATAAAAGGCTAGAGATTAAAGAGTCAAATTGGCATAACAGGAACCAATCCCACCCAATGTCACCTCAATGGGATGGTTCTTTCTTTTTAGGGTGGTAAGGCCTAGGGGAGACGTCCCCGATGACCTAGGGTTTTGAGAAGGTAAAGGATTATAAGACAAGGATAAGTTTCCCCCTTCACAAGTCACCACCGAGCAGATAGTCCGGCTAACAACCAATAATAAAGTATGACCAAACAAAGGAGAGATGTAACTGCCTGAGACAAAGCAACAAGGAAACTGATATATGCAAGATGCTCACTTGGTTAGTACTTCATATAAATCAATGATTATCTAGTACACATATAAGCAATTTGATAATAAATATTGATGAAGTCAATGTTTATAAAATAACAATGATAAATATGTCACTTCTTCAATAAATGTTAAAATGATGTGGCATTCAATGTAACAAATCAACACTTTATTCAATCAATTCCTTTAATCCACCATTCAATTTCTTATTAAGAAAACGTTAGCTACACCCATGATATTATAACTAGAGATGACGACAACAATAGGTTAGTCAGGTTAGTTCCTAATCTAGGGTTAGTAGTTAGGGTTTGATTCAAGGTTTTGAGAGTTGTTGTGTTCAAGCTCACTTCAAAAAAACAGGTATTTAGATAAGTGCCTTAGGGTTAATGGAGTCAAAAGTGAAAGACGCAGGAGCTAAAGGATCAAATATAGTACAACTAAGGACCAGAGGGATAAGCTTTGAGGTGTTTCTAAAGCAAGGCCTCAAAGTCAAAACCCTAGGGGAGAGAGACTCACCTTGGTGTAGGGAAACTAGGCCTCAGTGCTCTCTCCTCCTTCCTTAACTCAATGGAAATTGTGGCTAGCTGAAGATATAGCATAAAACCAAGACAAGATGGTTTGCGAAGCAAAGTGTTGCTACAACAAGGCTTCACCAACAAACCCTAGGGGAAAAATGATTCTCAAGGTGTAGGGGAACTAGGCCTTGGGACGTCTTCTCTTTCTTAGCTCAGGAAAGGAAACAACTAGAAAAAAGAAGAGAAAAGAAGAGTGTAGCTACGGCTAGGCTGTCCCCTCTTCAAACAATGGCTAAAAAATCTCTTAATGGGAACATGAGAAAAGGACCAATGATGTGTGCTTGTCACCTAGGGTTTATTCAACAAATTTGTAACACCATATGCAAGAAATAACAATACAACCATTCAATCAAGAAGTTTTGGAGAAATTCACTTACATATCACCAAGAAAAGCATAGAAAACCCTAGTTGTAACACCTTCCACCAAGATAAATGTCAAAATATGCCAAGAAAGTCTTCCTTCAACAAGTGTGCCTCACAATTTCAGCCAATAACCTAAGAGAGGGTGCAAATTTCAGACCTCACTAATGAGTGAGTGTGAGATGATGAAAAAATGAAGGTAAAAATCCTTCATTTATACAATACCATGACCTAAATTTACATTTTAGGTCATGAAAAGGCCCGACAAGGCCAAAACACTAAATCACACTATTTTTTACATTAAAATGTCAAATTAAAACCCTAATCGAGATGAAATGAGACGTCAAGCCCCTTTAAGGGAGACGTTAGCCCCTTCTAGGGAAAATAGAGCATCCTGGAGCAAAATGTTAGCCCTTTTTGGGCTTCTCCAACCTACCACACGTGCCAATACTGCCCACTCTACCTCCCAAGATGTCCATAAGGCTGGATGACATCATCGTCATCATGGATGACGTCCTAGGTGTTGGAGTTACTTCACACACACCTAGGATTTCTTTTTCCTAAGGTTTTTATTTGCTTATTAGTCATAATTAGTCATTATCCAATCTCCTATATTTTAGGGGAGAATATTCCACCTAGAGAATATTCTCTATTGAGTTGACACTTCAGTTTGACTAGTTGAGTTGAGTTTAGATGTTGCATTGGGATCATCACCATGTAACATTGGGATCATCACCATGATAATTTGATATTGCCTTGGTATCATCACCAAAGTGGCGCACTAGCCTTGATTCCCTGAGTTAACTCCTCACTACTCTGTGTTTAGTCAGTTAACTGAAGACTAGTTGACTAGTTAACTCAACCAGGTGGCAGTTCACTCCTATAACTGCCTGAGATACTAGAATAGGTGGCAGTTCACTCTCGTAACTGCTGGTGTATGTCTAGATCACTCTAGACCACCACTATGGCGACTTGGTTCACCTCAAGTCGAACTCATTGAAATATACATAGTATATCATGTGTAAATTATTCATTATTCACAACAGTTAATGATAATTCTTCCATTCTTTCTCTCCTTCTTCTTCCTTTTCCAATTTTCTCTGCAAATGTGTGTATTATTGTTTAGTTAGATCTATTCTGTGCAGGTTCAACACATTTACATGGTATAATAGCCAACAGACTGCTAAGCAAAAGATTCACCAAAAATGTTTGTAGGTACAAAAAATTGAAGACAGCGGAAAGATGGATTTCCAAAAAGAATTCATTCTTACACCTTACAACTATTTTGCATGGAAGGAGAAAATAGCCATACATCTCCAATCCAAAGAGTTGTATAGTTTAACAATGAATACATATATAGAACCGATATCAGCCATAGAAAAATCCAAGTACTTAAATCGCATGGATGAGGCACTCGGAACAATTTGCAGTCTTATTTCTCCCGATCTCCTTTTTCACATATCTTCCTGTAAGACTCCCAATGAAGCCTGGAAAATCTTGGAAGGGCTCTTTGGAAAATAGGATGAGATGAGGGGACACATGCTGGAGGTGGAGCTGCTCACATTGGATCCAAAAATCTTCGACAATATCCAATATTTCTTTACAAAATTCAAGGATTTACTATCGCAACTCAAAGCTTGTCGGGTAGATAAATCAGCGGAGGAGAAACAAATGGTTCTCACCATTCTCTCCAAGATTGGTCTTGAATTTTCTGTATTCGTATCCACATTCCATACTGTCAGATTCACCTCTGGAGCCACCTGGAAGATTCCTTCTCTTGAGGACTTTATCGAATCCCTGACACAAGAGCAAACCAAGCTCATCAACATGGGTGAAATCAAAGGCCCAAGGTCACATGCACTCACTGTGCATGATGGCAGCCACAAATTTCAAAAATCTAAAGATAAAGATAAGTGAAAATCTCATGCACATACGAAGAAGGAAGGGTACACAAAACCCTTCATCGATGCCTTCGGATCCAAAGGAGAAAAGGGAAGAAAAGGAGAGAAATGCACATACTATCACAAAGGATTCCATTCAGAATCTGCATGCATGTAAAAACAAATAGATCTGATGTCTTAGATACTTTATCAAAACAACCTTGGAGATCGCATCCCTGAGGGTGCAAAGAAGAAGAAGCCAGAAGATCCGAATTCCAAGAAAGACAATTCTAGCCATGCCTTGATTGCCATCATCTCCTCTCTCGATGCTTGGATCGTAGATTCAGGAGCATCACATCACATGACTGCCTCAAAAGCAGTATATTCTTCTTTGGATGCATGCAAAGGTCCTCCTATTCTGATGGGGGACAAATCTTTTGTCGAAGTCACCGACAAAGGAAGGATTGAAGTCACCAACATAAGCTTCGAGAATGTGTTGCATGTTCCCAAGCTTTCTGTCAACCTTCTCTCTGTGTATCAAATGACGAATTCTGGCACCAGAAAGAAATTCATCTTCACACCAAATTCTGTGGACATCTACAACATGCAAACCAACTCCAAGGTTGCTACCTGTGAGGTAAATCATCAGTTTAGATTGTATACATTTTTTGAATTCATTGAACCTGATTCTGCTTTATTGCTTACTCATGCTAATGAAAGTAGTAGGATAAGGCACGAAAGATTTGGACATTTGAATTTTAGATACATGCAACAACTTAGCAAGAACAAATTAGTTGATGGTCTACCAGACATCCATTTCTCCAAGGGAGTATGTGAGGGATGTGTTCTTGGAAAACACCCTCAAGAGAAATTCGACAAAGGAAAGTCTCAATGAGCTTTCACACCTTTAGATCTGATCCACAATGACCTCATGGGTCCTTTTCCACATCCATTGATCATCCAAGCGAGGTTTGTTCTCATTTTTGTTGATGATTTCTCACGTTTTACATGGATCTACTTTCTCAGGCAAAAATCCGAGGTCTTTCAACACCTCAAAGATTTCAAAGCTTTGGTTGAGACACAGTTCGGAAAGAAGATCAAAGTCCTCTGAACTGATAACGGGGGAGAGTATGTGAATCATGATATCCACAATATTTTCCACGAGGAAGGGATTCAGTTGCAGCATACAGTTCCCTACACTCTGTAGAAAAATGAAGTTGCTGAGCGGAAAAAACGATCTCTAAAGGAGATGGCATCTTGCATGTTGCATGTAAAGTCACTACCATAGAGACTATGGGCCAAAGCACTTAACTGTGCAACATACATCCAAAACATATCTCCCCATAGATCTATCAAGGATAATACCCCCTACGAGGCTTGGAGCGGCCTCAAACCGGAAGTGACCCACTTTCACATTTTTGGTTCTCGTGCATGGGCTCAGATTCCCTCTGAAAAGAGGAAGGCACTTGATCCACAGAGCACCGAGAGCATTTTTGTTGGATACCTTGATGGTGTGAAGGGATATCGGCTTATTGATATTTCCTCAGACCGACTCATCATTGAGCGTAGTGTCCAATTTGAGGAAAGTGTCTCGCATGTACCTCAACAGCCGCATGCAGACACCTTCACTCTTCCACCTGTCCGAGATGATGAGAATGCACATGCCGAATCTTCTTCAGACGACAGTTCTGATTCAGAGGAATCAAAGGATTTAGATTCAGATTCAGAGTTAGTACAGTCAAATGCAAAGTCAGAGCATCCAGATGGAGTTGCAGAGCCAGAGCAGAGGCCCAAGTGGGCACAAACTACTCTTTAGGATGCAGGGGATCTTGTTGGTGATCTAGCCGATACCAGGAGGACTCGATCTGAGTTTGAGGAGCCTCCTATTGCACTCACTGCCATTGAACCATTGCCTTCCAAGCATCTTTTCTTGGTTCAGTCTTTAGATCCACAGTCTTATGGCGAGGCTGCTAGAAATCCCTTTTGGGAATACGCCATGCAAGAGGAGTACAACTCCCTCCTCGAGAACTAGATTTGGGATCTGGTTCCCCTTCCTTCTGGGAGGAAACTTGTTAGATGCAGATGGGTCTACAAAACCAAGAGCGCAGTGGATGGATAGATCAACAGATACAAAGCCAGGCTTGTTGCCAAAGGCTTTCAACAGGTTCATGGTATTGACTATGATGAGACCTTCACTCCAGTAGCGAAGATGGATTCCATTCGATTGGCCCTTACCATTGCGACAACAAATGGATGGGAAGTCCATCAGATGGACGTGGAGAATGCATTTCTTCACGGTGATCTCTCTAAGGAGATCTACATGGAGCAGCCCCAAGGATTTCTGCAGGACTCATCTTTGGTCTATTGACTGAAGAAGTCACTTTATGGCCTCAAGTAGGCTCCAATGGCATGGTATTCCAAGATGGACTCCTACCTTTTGTCACAGAAATTTGCACGTTGTAAATCAGACCCGAATGTATACATGCTCAGGATGACTGATTCACTTCTACTTTTAGTTCTGTATGTTGATGATTTGCTGATCACCGGTTTCTCGACTTCAACGATTGCTGCAGTCAAGAGGATTATTCATGATAGGTTTTTGATGATAGACATGGGTCCACTACACTTCTTCCTTGGACGTGAAATTAGTTAGGATGCATCACGCATCAAACTGTCTCAAGCCAAGTATGCACGAGATCTCCTTGAGAGATTTCAGATTACAGACTGCAAGTCTACTCCGACTCCTTTCCTATTAGGAGTCAAACTTGAGGATGGCAGGGAGACTCCACTGGTTGACAACACATTGTATAGATAGCTAGTGAGGAGCTTGTTGTATCTCACACACTCCAGACCAGACCTCTCATATGTAGTTGGCGCAGTTTCCAGGTTCATGCAGGAGACGCATGAGCTACATTGGAAAGCTGCAAAGCATATCCTTTGATACGTACAGGGCACCATCACCTTTGGGATTCATTATGCAACATACTCTACATTAGATCTCATTGGGTTTACTGATTCCAACTGGGCTGGCTATAGCATTGATCGCAAGTCCACATTTGGTTACTCACTCAGTCTTGGTTCCAGGCCTATCTATTGGTTGAGCAAGAAGCAAGCTGCCATTGCTCTATCTTCAGCCGAGGCAGAGTACAGAGGGGTAGTTAACATAACCATTCAGGCTATGTGGCTACAACATTTTCTCACTGAGTTGGGCATTCAGTTTCATCGACCGATCATCATTTGGTGTGACAACCAGAGCACTCTGAAGTTCTATAGAGATCTAGTTCATAGGCAGAGGATGAAGCACATCAAGATCCACATGCACTACATCTGGGACTTGGTACATGAGGGGATCATCGACTTACAATTCTGTCCTTCAGCAGAACAGACAACATATATTTTCACCAAGACCTTCACTGAGCAGAAATTCCATTCTCTACGAGGTCGTCTTGGAGTGAAGGACACAGTTGCCTAGCAACTGTATTTCTTCTTTTTACATACATTGTACCTTGAGGGGGGTTTTTTCCCATGAGGTTTTCCCTCTTTCCTCAATTTATTTTTAGTGTATATTTTGTACTTGGGTACCTAACATGGCCTCATTGTTGGGACCTAATCTTTATTTTCACCATAGTGATGTTCAGGGGGGGTGTTGGAGTTACTTCACACACACCTAGGATTTATTTTTCCTAAGGTTTTTATTTGCTTATTAGTCATAATTAGTCATTATCTAGTCTCTTATAATTTAGGGGAGAATATTCCACCTGGAGAATATTCTCTTTCAGTTGACACTTCAGTTTGACTAGTTGAGTTGAGTTTAGATGTTGCATTTGGATCATCACCATGCAACATTGGGATCATCACCATGCTAATTCGATATTTCCTTGGTATCATCACCAAAGTGGCGCATTATCCTTGATTCCCCAAGTTAACTCCTCAATACTCTGTGTTTAGTCAGTTAACTGAAGACTAGTTGACTAGTTAACTCAACTAGGTGGAAATTCACTCCCGTAACTGCCTTAGAGACTAGAATAGGTGGCAGTTCACTCCCGCAACTGCCCGAGAGACTAGAATAGGTGGCAGTTCACTCCCGTAACTTCTGGTGCGTGTCCAGATCACTCTAGACCACCACTATGGAAACTTGGTTCACCTCAAGTCGAACTCATTGAGATATATAGAGTATATCATGCGTAAATTATTCATTATTCACAACAGTTAATGAGAATTCTTCCATTCTTTATCTCCTTCTTCTTCCTTTTCCAATTCTCTCTACAAATGTGTGTATTATTGTTTAGCAAGATCTATTTTGTGCAGGTTCAACACATTTACACTAGGCCTTCCAAGTCCAATGTCCCACTGGAAAAGGGCCAATCCCTCTAGGTCAAGCTCTGCTTGGGTGACTCTGGTGGAACGTCCTCCTCTTCTTCGGTGCAAAGCCCCTGATCCATCTGTGTCCTGTCTCTGCCCCTTTATGGGGTCTCAATATCCATTTGATGGGATCTTCAACCCCATGGATGTTCGAACTAATCATCTCCCCATGTTTACCAGTCTGAAATGGTACCTGTTCGTCGAGCATGATCCTGCACATTGATAGCTATGCCCTCCATGGGCTCATCAGTCACAGGGATCATAGAAATTTCAATCACATCTCATCATCAATATTATTAAACATGTGCATAAAATCCCTAATACATCAGTTGAAAGATCAAAGACATTACACAAGCCCGCAATACAAGTTTTGAGAAAAAGACAAGGCGTCCTATTGGGCTAGTGTCCACTGGAAAAGGAAAGTTCCCGGAGGAGACCCGATGATGTGGTTAGGGGATGTCCAAGAAGGTGGGTGCAATGAGGGCAAAGAATGCAAAAATTTTACCTGTGGGTGATTTATAGAAGGCGAGTTGTACCTGTCCTGGATGCATTTTTTCCAAGCCCATTCTTGCCTTTTATTATTTATTATTTTATTATTTTATTATTTATTGCTTTTTTGTTCAAGAGCTAATCAGGGGACACTACCCTGGTGTGGTGACCAATGGTGACAATGTTACCCACAAGTAATTTCACAGAAATGAGAAGGTAGGCTCATGATGAGACCCCCTTTCCCTTGGCCATGCAACCAAGAGTCACTTCCCTAGCATGGTAACCAACTGGTGGCAATGTCATACTGCTAGGTACCCATGGACCTAATAGGCTGGCTCATGATGAGACCCCCTATCCTCTGGTTAGGTATTGTTTTATTAATTTTCTGAGTCCCTCTTGTTTCTTGCTGAGAAGCCTTTTATTGCTTTCTCGGGGATCCCTGGGCGAATCATCTCGAGGTTTTTTTCTTAGGATTTTATCTTTTACCAGCTTGCTTTTACCTTCTGGGCCTTTAGCCGCTTCTTCCCATGAGATAAGGTGCAATCTTGAAAATAGGTCAACCCAGTGCCTGAAAAAGTGGAATGGGATAGGTGAGTGAGAAGTAAGATGAAAAAGTGGTGTTTTGAAGGGAGCAGACGTTGGATTTTCAGAAATCCCCCCCAGTGGCAAATCAAAACCTAAGGTCACAGGCTTACTAGGGCATCCTGTCAATCCCCCCAGACATGGTCAAGTGGGAAAGTGTAAGATACAAGCGTTTGTTAGAAACAAAAGGAATCAAATTCACACATTCAAGGGTTTTGATGATCAAAATGACACATACCATGATACCCGGACTAATTACCTCATGGAGCAAGAACCATCTCTGACACAAGACCAAGCCGATGGTGAGGGATGTTGTTGCTGCTGACAAGATAAAGGTGCTGGAAGAAAGAAAAGGTGGGCCCTCCAGGGCCATGCGAAATTCAATCCTACTCTCGGTACTCCATGTCTGGGACCTGTGGGCCTTGAGACATGATCTCCTAGTTATCCCTAAAAGTGGGGGATAACATGCCCAATATAAGGAACTTTATGCATCACTGACAATAACTAATTTTTCAACTCTTGAACATTTAGCACATAAACTTTGTGCCTATACATGAGGATTCCATTATAATATTCCAGATATAAAAAGTATACAGAACATAAATAAAATGATAGAAATGGCAGATGAACAACATTATAACCAGAACAACACCACAATAATATCAAAATGATACCAGAATAACGCCAGAAAGAGCACTTTGATTTCTGAGAGCAATGATCACTTGCCTCTTGGAGGGGGAAACCTCCAATCGAGCAGAGCTCTATTACAATAATATCCAAGGAAAAAGTTCTCATACCCTCGACTCCTATTTATACTAAATATGTATATCAAAAGAACCATCTAGAGGAAGATCCTTCTAGAAGTGGAAGCTTCTATTAGGTCTTCTTACATTGGACTTATTCTTCCTTATTGCTAGGCCTTATTAATATTGACCTTTATTACATCATAATATATTATTCTACCTATGTGAGGGGTTAGGTCCCTAACATGTCCTCCCCCTTAAAAACAACCTTGTCCTCAAGGCTTGAGATGTGGAAATTGTTGCAGAATGGTAGTTGGTTCCCAATTGGCATATGGTGGAGTTGTATCTTTCCATTGGAATAACACTTCCTTGGTGGTTCGATGACGTAGACGATGCTCACGTTGGTCCAAAACTGCTTGTGGTTGTAGCCAAATGGAACCTTCTTCATCCAATTCGGGAAGGTTGGTTTGATTTTGGCACTTCGTTCCAATCACCTTCTTTAAACATGAAACATGAAAAACAAGATGGAGCTTAGAATGACTGGGCAAAGCTAACTAATAGGCCACCTGTCCCACATGCTTGAGAATGGTATAAGGACCATAAAATTTGGGCACCAATTTCCGACAATGGTCAGCCTTGAGGGAATTTTTCTTGTAAGGTTGCAGTCGAAGAAGCACCTGATCCCCTTCTGCAAAGTGACGTTCAAAGCGACCTTGATTTGCTTGTTGCTTCATGCGATTATGGGCCATGACCAAATTCTCTTTGAGGGTATGGAGAATAGCCTCTTGAACTATAAGCGTTTGGTCAACCGCATGGACATTCGATACACTTCGCAAATATGAGAGAACTGAAGGTGGCTTTTGTCCATATACCGCTTCAAAAGGAGTCATGCAGGTAGCTGTATGGTATGAAGTGTTGTACCACCATTCATCTAGTGGTAACCATTGAGCCCGCTAATTTTTCTTTTCCGAGGCAAAACACCTCAAATATGTTTCCAAACACTTGTTGACAACTTCATTTTGACTATCAATCTTGGGATGATAAGTTGTGTTGAGATGCAATTGGGTGCCTTGTAGCTTGAACAGTTCTTGCCAAAAATTGCTGGTGAAAGTTGGGTTGCGATAAAAAACAATAGAATGTGGCATCCCATGAAGCTTGAAGACCTGATCCATGAAAAGTTGAGCCACAGTGGATGCTGTAAATAGGTGTTGAAGAGCACATAAATGAGCATACTTGGAAAGACGATCAACTACCACCACGATGAATGATTTATTTTCTGATTTAGGTAAGCCTACAATAAAATCCATATATCCCTCCAAATAACAGGTGGAATCAGAAGCGGTTGTAGTGTGCCAGGATATTTGACTGTTTCTCCCTTGTTGCGTTGACACACATCACATTCAACCACAAAATTATGAACGTCCTATTTCATACCATCCCAGAAAAAGGAACGTTTGACCCTGTCATAGGTTTTGGTAAACCTGGAGTGCCCAGATGTGGGTGTAGCATGAAGCTCATAAAGTACCGTGATTTTAATTTTTGATTGTTTACTTAAATACAAATGACCTTTGTACCGAAGCTCATCATAGAGCCAAGAGTACCCTAGGGAAACTAGAGAATTGGACTGCAATTGTTGTATCAGATGTGAACTTTTGGGATCTTGTAGCCATTCCTAGCAAACAACTTGGAACCAATATGGTACAATGAAGGAGAGAGAAAAAAGGGACCCTTCACCTTCATATTTCCAGGAAAGTGCATCGGCAACCACATTGTCTTTTCCTTTCTTGTAAATGATCTCATAATCATATCCAAAGAGCTTAGTCACCCATTTTTGTTTCTCTGGGGAGGAAATGTGTTGTTCCAAAAAATACTTGAGGGTTTGATGATCTGTCTTAATTTGGAAGGATTGCCCCAATAGCTAAGGGCGCCAAAGACCAACAACATGTAGAATAGCCAACATTTCCTTTTCATATATTGATTTTCCCAAATTTCGCTCAGACAGTTGTTTGTTGGTAAAGGTCAAAGACCGACCCTATTGCATAAGGAAAACGCCAATGCCTTTCCCTGAAGCATCACATTCTAGGACAAAGGTCTTTGTGAAATCAGGAAGGTCAATGACTGGAGTGGTGCACATGGCCATCTTCAAGGTTTGAAAAGCCTGAGCAACTACTGGAGTCCAAGAGAAAGAATTCTTTTTAAGGAGTGCAGTGAGAGGTGCCGCAATATTTCCATAATTCTTAATAAACTTGTGATAATAACCTGTTCAACCCAGAAATCCACGCAAGCTTTTGAGAGTCTTTGGGTGAGTCCAGTCTTGCATAGCTTCAATCTTTTTAGGATCCATCCTGACGCCGTCCTTGCCAATGAGATGACCACAATACTTAACTTCCAAGGAGCCAAAAGCACATTTAGATTGTTTCAAGAAAAGTTGGTGCTGAGAGAGTAGATGAAGAACTCGATCCACATGAGTAAGATGGTTTGTCCAAGTTTTCTTATAGATGAGGATATCATCAAAGAAAACTAAGACAAAATGGTGGAGAAAAGGACAAAAGACATGATTCATGAGGCTTTTGAAAGTGGAGGTAGCATTACACAAGCCAAAGGGCATGACCAAAAAATCATAGTGGCCATGATGAGTTCTAAAGGCAGTCTTAGGAATGTCTGCCTTTTTCATACGAATCTGGTGGTAGCCAGAACAAAGATCAAATTTAGTAAAGAACTGGACGCCATTCAATTCATCCAAGAGGTCATCAATGACATGAATGTGAAATTTGTTTTTAATGGTGAGTTTGTTGAGGGCATGGAAGTTAGGACACATGCACCAATAACGCTCTTTCTTAAGGACCATGACCATGGGAGAAGAGTAGGGGCTCATACTAGGGCGGATAACACCTACGTTGAGCAATTCTTGAACTATTTTCTCAATTTCATTTTTTTGGGAAAAGGGGTGACGATAGGGACGAATATTGGGAGGAAGGCTTCTTGGGACAAGGGGAATGGAATGATCATGAACACCATGGGAAGGAGGGACTCCTTGGGGAGTGGAGAAAAACAGTTGATGTTTAGAGAGGATGGATTGGAGGTCCTGTGGCACAAAGGGTGTCTTAGTTGCTTGTATGGCATGGAGTTGTAAAATAACGCCAGAATGACCTTTTTTGAGAATCTTTTCCATGCGATGGGAACTAATGATCTCAGGGGAACCAACAGTTATGCCTTGGAACTTATATTGTTGGCCCTCCTAGTCGAATTGCATGGCTAATTTCTTAAAATATATGAGAATGGGACCCAAATCCTTAGCCAATCTGCACCTAATACGATGTCACAACTGCCCATGTTGATCGCAAACATATGAGATTTTAGGTGGTAGTCACCAATTTGGAGACACACATTTTCACAACACCCTCCACATTTCATGGACCCGCCATTGGAAATCATGATTTGGAAATTATTGACTACATGGATATAGAAATTAGTTTCTTGGGCAATGCGGTGATGAATAAAATTATGGGTCTTCCACTATCAACAAGAATGGTGACCTTCCTATGCTTGATGTAACCAATTAGCTTGAGAGTTTGGGGAGCAAAGAAGCCAGTGAGAGAATTAAGGGAAATGCCCTGTCTACTTCAGGAGGTTCCGAGGCAGGGTTTATGTCTGTGGGTTCAGGTGACATAGAAACAAGGGGGGTGTCAACATCCTCTTCCGAAACATCCTCCGATATGGCCATAAAAATATTTTTTTCCTTACACTTGTGTCATGGAAAATATTTGTCATCACAATTATAACAAAGGCCTTTGAGTTGGTGTTCAACCATTTCGGCCCTGGTCAATTTTTGGATCTTTAGTGGAGTAGAAGGAGGAGTGGGATTTACTGGTTTAGTGCGAGGGATAAAGGAGGGTTTCCGATTTTGAGAAGAGACAACTTATTGTGCTCCCTTAGCTATTTTAGTAGCCTCCACCCAACTCTGAGGCCGAGCCATGAGGACATGGGCACAAATCTCATCCTTGAGGCCACTGATAAAACATTCTCGAAAAAAATCATCAGACATGCCCTCTGTACGAAAAGACAGTCCCTCAAAAGCAACTATAAAGTCTTCCACTGTGCCAGATTGTTTCAACTTTATCAAACGACCTAAATGGTTGGTGTCAGTGTCAAAACATTCATAAAGCTCTGCCACAAAGTGTGTCCAAGCAACATACCCTTGGCGGGTAGTTTTCCTCCATTGCCACCATTTCCAACGTTCTTGATCTAGATGGAGAACACCATATCGGAGTTTGGCCAAATCATTCGTAATGCCGTACATAGAGAAATAATGTTCCGTTTGATTTACCCAGCCAGTGGGATCCGAGCCATCAAATTTGGTCACATCCACACACGAAAGGTGTAGGTCACGCTGAAAGTGACGGGGCTGAAAATTATGGGAATGAGAGGAAGTTTAAGCTTCGATATGCAAAGGTGGGCCAGATAAGGGAGGATCTGCAGGGATATGCAGCTTGGTGCAGATCTTCAAAATGAAAGATTCAAGATGGGTAGTAATGTCTTGTTTGAGGTCTTGTTTGAGTTCCTCGATTGAGGTGGTGATGGAGGAATGCATGTTTTTATTGATGGTGGCAATATTGGCACTGAGCTGTCTCACTTATTGTTGGGTCTCTGTGAAATTAGATTGCAAGGTATTGGAGCAAACTTCCAAGTCTTGGCTACGGGTATGGGCCATGATGACGAGGGGACTGAAAAGGGGCAGAGGGGGTCAATTTTTTTTCTTTCTGAAAAATGATATATATGAATGTGATAAGGGCGAAGAGAGAAATCCAATGGAATAGGTCTCAAATAATGGTGCAACAAGTTTTTCATTTTATTTTATTTATTTTTAATTTTTAATTTTTAATTTTTTAACGCCTGCGGAGTTATACTCCGATCTGAAGAATACTGCAGTGATGAAATGCCCAAATTCTTAATAAGGAAGAAATGTGTGGTGATTTAGAAACTCGAATGTAGGAGACACAATTGAGTAACAATAGGTATTGTCTGCGTTGTTTTTTTTTTCCATCCCCAAAGGTTAGGTATTCAAGGGTTCTACAGACAAGGGTTTTCTCTGTTCTTAGCTATCTAATATACGTGCAGGGTCCAACAGTAATACTCGGCCCAATATCTCAGGGCACCAACTAAGGAGTCTAGACCATGCCCTTAGCCATACTACCCACTACCCAGGTACTAGAGAGTATCTTCCCGAGTGTTGTTCTCGGTGGCACTATAACAATCAGGCGGTCGATCGGTTTATCTAAAGAGGGCTTCAGGAAATCTAGGCCGATCCATATACGGGTGTTGTTTGATGCACTACCACTCGAAGGGGTACCAACACGGGTTACAAGGGTGGCCAACATATGTGCGCTTAAGTACCATTTATATTTCCTGCGTGTATGAATCCCTGACAGCAGGTTTATGCACGTAACGACAAATCTTTGTAGCTTAAAGACGTCAGAATACGTCTCTACCCTGAAAAAAAAAAATTAACCCACAATTTTCTACCGAGGAAAGTGCTTTGATACCACTTGTAATATTCCAGATATAAAAAAGTATGCAGAACAGAAATAAAATGCTAGAAATGGCAGCTGAACAACAATATAACCATAACAACACCACAATAATACCGAAATGATACCAGAATAACACTAGAAAGAGCACTTTGATTTCTGAGAGCAATGTTCACTTGCCTCTTCGAGGGGGAAACCTCCAGTCGAGCAAAGCTCTATTACAGTAATATCCAAGACAAAAGTTCTCATACCCTCAAATCCTATTTATATTAAATATGTCTATCAAAAGAACCATCTAGGGGAAGATCCTTCTAGAAGCAGAAGCTTCTATTAGGTCTTCTTACATTAGACTTATTCTTCCTTATTGCTAGGACTTATTAATATTGACCTTTCTTACATCAGAATATATTATTCTACCTACGTGAGGGGTTAGGTCCCTAACATCCATCATCTTTTAGCTCATAACCTTCAAATTTCTCTTGCAATTTACCTTGTTGTAAATTTTCCTTTATGTCCACATTGCATTGATATGATTTGGAAACCTCTAAAATTCTATCACTCAAATCTGATTTGTACATGCTAATGCTTGTAGCATGTATCCCATGCAGCCTTTCACTAAGTGCATCCGATACCTTGCTCTCTTTTCCTTTGATATGCTTGATATCAAAGTCATACTCACTGAGGAATTCCATCCATCTGCTTTGTCTGACATTTAAACTTGGTTGTCCAAACAAATATTTCAGACCACTGTGTTCTGTCCTCAACTTGAATCTTCTTCCCATGATGTAGTGCCTCCACATCTTCAAGGCATGCACTATGGCTACCAATTCCAAATCATTAGTATCATAATGGCTTTCATTCTCTTTTAATTTTCTTGATTTTTAGCACACCACATGCCCATTATGACTAAGGAATCCACCGAGCCCCTCCTTGCATGCATTAGTCCACACAATGAAGTCTTCATTAGGATCAACAATTCTCAAAATTGGCGCACTTGTCAACAAACTTTTCAAATGTTGGAAACTCCTTTCACAATCAGAAGTCGACTCAAATCTCACACCTTTCTTTTGCAAAGATGTGATTGGGTGTGCAATCTTTGAGAAACCTTCAATGCATCTTCTATAGTACCCTTCAAGTCCCATGAAATATCTCACCTTTGCGACATTCCTTGGTGTTGGCCATCCGTCAATGACTTTTATCTTCACCAGGTCCACAAATATCCTTTCCTTTGAAATGATATGACCCAAGTAATGAATTTTCCTCTGTTAGAATGAGTACTTTCTCAACTTTGCATACAACTCATATTATCTCAATACTTGTAGCACCATCCTCAAGTGTTGCTCATGTTCTTCTTCAGAATTTGAGTAAATAAGTATGTCATCCAGAAATACAATGACAAGCTTATCTAAGTATTCTTTGAAAATTCTAATCATTAAACACATGAAGACAACCAGTGCATTTGTCAACCCAAATGGAACTATTTTAAACTCATAATGGCCATACCTTGTTCTGAAGGCAGTCTTGTTGATGTATTCTTCTTTAATTCTCACTTGGTGATATCCATACATGAGATCAATATTTGAAAATATATGTGTGCCCTTCAGCTGGTCAAAAAGGTTATCTACCCTTGGAAAAGGATACTTGTTCTTTATTGTTACTTTGTTCAACTGCTTGAAGTCAATACAAAGCCTCAATGTGCCATCCTTCTTCTTCATAAACAATACTAGGGCACCCCAAGGTGATACACTTGGGCATATACACCCCTTCTTACGCTCTTCAAGTTGCATTTGCAATTCCTTTAGCTCTGGTGTACTCATCCTATAAGGAGTCTATGGGGGCTGCTCTAGGAATGAGATTTATAGAGAAATCAATATCTTTTTTCGGTGGCAACCCCGATATTTCTTTAAAGATATCTGCAAAATGTTTTAGTACTGCATAGTCTTCAACATTTGACACTTAATATTTAGGTGCCTCCTGCATGTGCACTACAAATACTTGACATTTTTTCTTGTATATTTTCTTCAATTGCAAGGCTAAAACTTCTTTGATAGTCACGACTCTTGGAAAGCCTTGAACTGCTCTTAAGCTTCGTTTCTCATCTAAGCAAGTAAATGCCTTATTGTAACTGTCTAGAATATCATGATGTTGGTCCAATCAATCCATACCAATGAGGCAATCATATGAGCCCAAAGGTATGATATTCAAATATACTCTTATGCATAGTCCATTCATGTCCATTGGACATGTCTTAACCATATCATTAATTTTCCTTTTTACCTCTGTAGCTAACTGCACTGACCAAGGTTTCCCAAGATTGTTTCTTGGAAATTGGAATCTTTCCACCATCTTAGGATTTAGATAACTATGACTAGCTCCTGAATCAATTAAAATAACAATGGGTTGGTCATTAATCTTACCTTCCACTTAAATCATGTGCGACTGAAACTCAGCTGGCTTGTTATCTAGGGCTGTGTAGATCCTTGGTACATTTCTACCCATGTCTTCAACTGTCGCAACTTGATGTACATTGTGACTATTCCTCACTTTTTCACCTCTGTGAGGGCAATCTATGTACATGTGATCTCCCCCACAACCCCAACATTGAATAGGTGGATGCTTTGGCCTTTGCCCCATTGTCTCAGTCATTCTGTGATCCTTGGGTGTTGGTTGTCCTTGAGAATTATTTCTAAAAAATGGTGTCTTAATCCTCTTCTTCCTCTGTTCCATATTACTTTTATTCTTATCTTCCCAAGCCTTTTGGAAAGTTGGTCTTCCTCTTTCTTGATCTTAGAGACATTTATCTCACCTTATGGTTTCCTCCAATGTCTTGGGGTCATCATATTGTATCTTGTCACTGATAAATGATGGCATCCCACTCAGGTACCTCTAAATTTTAACTTGATCATCCTTGATGAATGAAACATATTTTAGTAGCTCTAAAAATATTCTTTCATACTCATCTGTTGTCATACTCCCAAGTTTGAGTTCAAATAACTCCTTCATTTTCTTGTCATAGTACCGTTTGGTTAAGTATTTCTTTTGAAAATACCTTTTAAACTCCCTCCAAGTAATCCTCTTCTCATCAATGTGTTACACTTGCACGAATTGATCCCACCACATTGATGCTTTTCCCTTTAGTTGATAGATGACAATTCTCCCTTTTGCCAGCGCAGAGTAATTATGCAGTTGGAATTACTTCCTCATTCCTAACATCCAAGTCTCTGCATCTTTATCCTTCTTGTGCTCACCATCAAAGGTAGGAGGCTTGATCTTATTCATTTCTCCCTATCGCTCATCCACCCCAGTCCTTCTCTTATGCTTTTTGACAGGAGATGGACTTGAACTGCTACGCACTTTCCTAAATGATTGCTTTTGTGAGTGGTGATGATTCCTATCAACACTTCTTGTTTCTCTTCTCTTACCATGAGACTTGTGACTCCTTGACTTGCTTGACTCTGTCTCCTTATCCATTTTCTTTTCTATTCTGTCCAATCTTTGCATCAACTTGATACTAAACCCATCTTTCTACTCCTTGGATTTCATAAGCCTCTCATTATCAACTTTATAGATTTGGACATCTTTTTGTAGTCCTTTTATTGTTTCTATCAAGTTTATGTGCTCCTCCTTGCCTTCTCTATGCTCATTGGATTATGTACTATCAATACCCATAACGATAAACAAACCCCCAAATTAATCATCATGGTTGTAAGTTCTCTACGCATCTTCCATGCTTTTGACTCTCTGCATTGATTATGTCTTGATCTAATCATTGTTAATTCTGCAAAATGTGTAGGCAATAAGATTTGTTAGATGGATTCATGCGACAATTTCACGAAAACATTGCGCAATTTTGTTAGAATCCTTTCTTTTGATTTCTTGGATGATTTTAATGTCCCAATTCAAAATTTTTGGGTGAATAATTGTACTCCTCTATCCAAAACTTTCCCATCAACTTCCCCCTTGTGCAATTCTGACTCTTGCGCAATAAATTATGGTCATTTGGAATTCACCCAAATACCCTTTTACTCTTTCTTTCTTCTTTTTGAAGCTTGTGAGTGCACTGATATTCAACACATACCAATGCACGATGTCAATATTTAACATATACATCGTGTATCAATATTACACATGCACCACAAGTTTTTCTTCACGCAACCCCAAATTTTAGTGTGCAGACCCACGCACCATTGTTTTTTGCACATTTCCAGCGTCACACCTTGCAATGCCAAAATTTAGTGCGCACACTTGCGCATTCTTATTTTATCCACATCATGGCCATGCTATAATTTCAAATTCGGCCATTTACCAGTCCGGATGGCCTTAAGCAGATACTCAACCCATGCAGGCTCAGTGTTGAAACTGTAGCTCTGAACCAATCTGTAACGTTCCTTGTTACCAACACTTACAAAATGCTACGATACCAATTTGTAACATCCCCAACTCACTGTTGGAAAATGCCACTCCAAAAAAAAAGTCTAGTGTGCAGATTCTACACTATATCGTTCCCTGTTACAATCAGACTTGAAAATCTATGCAGGAAACTCAAGGTAACGTGCATGATCCCAAGTTGGATTGTGCCACACAAATTTTCCTCTTCTGACATTAGTTATAACAATGGAATTAACAGATAATACAACTATGCACACAATCGTTTTGAGCACACAAGTACCACTGTGCGTGTAACCATTCTGAACACATGATTACTAATGCATGCGCAACCATTATGGTGTTGCATGCAGATTCAGTTCTCCTTGTGCACATGGATCTACTTACCTATGCGCACAATGAATCCAGCCTCTTGTGCACATGGATTATTTCTCTGCACGCACGACAATTATAACCTTGCTTCGAAAACTCATGACCATTATTACAAAATTAACTAACAAGAATACTTAATAACTATCATACTTTGCATGTGCGACACTAAATATTGAATAACAACATCATGATTTACATGAGAAAACAACATTATATAGAATAACGACAATTGATCATATGCAACATCATATAGGAAATAAACCCAGATCAAACATATGTAAATAAACACACAGTAAATTAGACAAGCACATAACGGACACTTATCTTTTATAAGAGTTACCAATTGCATGCAGAGCTTAGACGTTTCTCCCAACCATAGACTTTGTTGCTCATAAAATTTCAGCAACATGTCACTCCTGAGTTGGGGCTTAAACTCCACCAGGGAAAAAAAATTCCTAATGCCAGACTAAGGTCTGGTAATCAATAAAATTTCTCAGTCCAAGGTGCCCAATTGCTGCAACTAGTCTATAGTCTCTTATTCCCCACATGCATGTCCCACCCCATGAAGTGTACCCCTTCTCTTCTCAACAGTCCCTTGGCTGCCCCACTTCCCTTCTAGGGCTTCAGAAACAGGTGAGACAAGAAGCCTGAGAGCCCTGTAACTAATGCCCAATGCACCAGGGAACAATTCCCAACAAATCTCTCACCTGGAGAGAAAGTTCACGGACCTGACAACCTGCCTCTTCGACAACAAGTCTCTCACCCAAAGATAATGCTCATGGGCCTAAAAACCTGCCTCTTCGACATCAAATCTCTCACCTGGAGAGAATTCACATGGGCCTGACAACTTGCCTCTTCAACAACAAATCTCTCACATGGAGAGAATGGTAACGAGCCTAACAACCCACCTCTTCAACAACAAAACCTATGGTTATTAGATGGAAACCCCTTTCCAATCTTTTCTTTGCAGGTAAGGTAATGGTCGTGCCTCGTTTAGATGGTCCAAATGATTGATGAAGGAAATGAGTAAAATACCCCCAAAATACACCAAGGATCAACAATATATTTGCATGGTCATAACTGGACACTTGTCACCTTCAGAATTAGTTTTAGCCACTTGGTGACTCGTTCCCATCCCACAGAAACTTAGGATAAATAAATATCCATAAATTATACTTTTCAGAAATATTAATAAAATATTCCCTTGGACTTAAGTGCCTTGGCTTAGCCCCTCTTCATAACTTTTAGCCCTCTTTTCCCTTTTTGGTGGAGTTTATCCCCCCATATCTTTTCATCTGATTGGTCTATGCACAATGATGTGATTTTATTAATAATTTTAGTATGATTACATTTTACAAGGATAGGCGCACTGGCCTTTTTGCATCCTGGCTCACCAGCCCAATAACTACACACGCTCTCCGGCCTCAAATACATACATACATACATATTTATAACTCAATCCCATGTGCACTTCAAGGTAATCCTTGCGCACTTAATCGGGTGCGTGCAAAACTATGAAATGTGCACACTCTTCCCTTGATGCACAATCCACATGGACTTAATCAAGTGCGCACAACACTGTGGAATGTGCACACTCTTTCTTTGGTAAATAATCCTTGCGCACTACTTAGGTGCGCACAAAACTAAACCAAAACTTGGTGCCAATGACTCACCAGCCTATATGTTCATTTACATTTTCATTTATAATTGAGGTTCAAATTAGGGGTATTACAGTTGGAGCCAAATGTTGATCAACGCTAGTACATGCAAACCCATCCTTAGTATTTTTCCCTTATTTTTCTTTGATTTTAAAATCTTCATACTTAGTTTTTTTCTCCTTTCAAATGCAGGTTGTGGGTCACATTACTATCAAATTCCCATGTTCTCAAACCCGCAAGACCATGTATCTATGCTCAAACATTTTTCTCCTTTAAAAAAACCCAACACTTAGTCATTTTTCAAGCGATGCGGGAGTCCTGTTGCACATAGTGCACATCAGCCGGCGATACCTCATACCCTAGGTCGATTTTATTTTCACCGTAGACTAGATAGAAATTATTAAGAAGATGGAAATCATCCACAATGAATCTGAATCGGTGCGAGGGAAGTCATGGCATAGATAGTACAAAATATGTAGAATAATTGCTCGAAGCATAATTCTAAGAAACATTTTTTTCAAAAACAAGATTATCAAGTCTTCACATAAATTGAATGGAGTTCGAGAATGAATATGCCACACTCAATCTCTATTTTATCCGATTGAAAAAGTGAGATCCGTCTCTCCATCAAACGAAGTTTTCGGTTGAAATAAAATTTTGCATTGCAGATTTGATACCCATCTTGGGTTGCTAAAAGATTTTTTTTTTGAGTGTTTGATTTGAAGTTTTAGTCCAAAAATGATTGGAAGGGGTAGTAATCATTGTGAGAAACCACTAGAGGTCTTTCTCACTTCTGGTAATATTCTAGTAGGCATACCCACTCATAAATTAGGGTTTGTGAAGCATGAAATTTGATTTCTTCCGGTTAGAGGAAAAATTGTATATGAAAAGAATTAGCCAATGAGAGAAGACACTATCAGTATGCAAATGCTCTTGATGTTGTTTTCTTTATTGTGGTAAAGGCATAGGTTCTCGATCTTTATCCACACCCTCCAATCATTTGACAAATCCATGCTCGTGGACAACACACAAAAACAATTGGTTGTAAGTTTACTTGCGCTTTTTGAAACTAAGATTGAATTAAGTCATTGTAAACGGGTGCATTTTCGGTAGAAACAGACACCCTTCATTTGCTAAGTCTACACAATTGAGTTTTCATTTTTGAGTTTGATTTTTCAAGGGTGGAGTTGCAAGAAACCATGTGACGTCTAATTCTGTCTATATGGCTCAATTTGAGGAACAATTAAAGTTACTGAACACTCTAATCCTCTCTTTTGTGGACAATACAATCACCATTGACAAAACAACTTTGCAGTCTATTGTAACATGCTTGCATGTTTCACAATCCAAAGCAACACTGTTGCAAACTCACAATTGACTTCTTCACGATGTACTTGAGCGAAAGAATCTTCGACAACATTATGAACTAGTCCTTGTTCAGAACAACCGTCTTTCTAAAGAAGATGATGGTGTTGATTTAGATCAACAACCAACGCAGGAGAAACTTAGTGAGAAAGCTTTAGATTCAAGTACAGATGATGATCAACTTCCTCTTTCCAAGCTATTCATTAGACCTTGGGAAGAAACTAGAAATGACAAGCACATAACTAGTATTGGATATGAAAAGGATGTCACCTTTCAGATTCTTGATTACACCAAATCGATCTAGTTTCAGAGTGTCGGACTGCTTCAATAAATTTCACATTCACCTGCTCTAGTTCAAGAGTAGATTAAAAAATGCCAACATTGCCAACAACTTGGCCATATAGAAGATCAATACTTCGATCTTCATCCTTGTGAGCTTGTGGAAACACCAATCATCCTTCTGACAAATGTTCTAACAACAAGAAATCTACAAGAGTAGATAACCACTATGGGTGGATGACTTCTTGGCGATGGTCATCAATAGTCAAGAAGATATCTCAGTCATACTAACGAGTCCATTCTCGAGTATTGACACATATTGCAATGAAAGGATTTGCATCTTCTCACCTTGTACCTGACAGTGGGGAACAACATCAATGATTGAGAGTTGGGCTTCAAGTTTTGAAGTTTTGTAAATTGAGTGGTGACAAGCGAGCATGATTGGTTTGTGGTTTTCCTTAAATCACCACTTAGTAGAATAATTACAACTTCTACTAGATAATGGTTTGTGGTTTTCCTTAAACCTCCACTTGGTAGAATATTTCCAACTTCTACTATAGACAATAGTTTATGGTCATCTTTAAACCAACATTCGAGAGAAATTCCAATTAGAAGAAGACATCAACTTTTAGCTTCTAACTAAATTAGGAAATGTTATGGGAACCATTGAGTCTAGAGCCAAGTTCCAGAGTTTGTGGTCATCCTTAAACCACTAGATTGGTTTGTTGTCTTCCTTAAACTGCCATCATCATTCGGTTTGTGGTCATCCAAAAACCACCAAATTTGAAAAGACATTCAGCCACCAACAACTGCACACTTCCATATTTCCACTGCCCACTTTTAGATATTATCTCTCACCTTGGACTCACATACACCCCTTCAGATTCGGGGGTGGGGTGGGTGGAGATGTTGGAAACGTAATCCATTAAGGTTACAAACTTGATGAAATATGAAGAATCAAGTTATTGTAATGATATTAAGGAGTCCAAGAAACCTTGGAAGATAAATCCAAAGGTCACATGAAAGTATATATATATATATATATATATGTATCACATCAATTAATAATATGCACTACATGCTTATCTTTATTCCGTGTGTCCGACAATGTCTAGTGTTCCGCATCCCAAAATCCTGCCTTCATCATAATGCACTCTCCACTCCTATTTTCACACTTTCATACTTGTTACACATTATTTTCGTCATCCCTGTGACCTCTAATGATATGTGTATCACTTATTTCCTGATTCTCTGAAAGCTATTGAAGAAATAAGATTTTCCCTGAGAAATGGAATCATCTTTTCCTTATTGAAAAACCCTATCAAGGAAGATCATCGCACCTTTCCAATGTTAAGGGTGCGAAGATCCCAAATCGTTGCATGCTGCACCATAGTGGCTTGCGATGTCGTTGCAGGTTGCTCATGTTGAGGGTGCGACGATGCTCAAACAAAGGAAAAATAAGAATTTCTCGAAGGTTATATAATGGAATCTTCAAAAAGATGAGGTGGCCTCCGATTGGTTTGGATCTCACTCACTTATCTGATTTAGTGGGATCATCCTAATCTCTTCATCCATCCCTCTTCACTCTATATTAGGAGGGATCTCTCATGGGAAAAGTTAGGCTGGCTTATGTATGAAGAATTCTACTGAAGATTGTGCTTGTGATAGCTTTTATTTAGCTTTCCAAGTCAGGCTGTGTATACTCTTCATCAAAATAATTGGAGCAAAGGTGTGTGTGTTGAGGAAAAGGGCCATCGGAAGGGACCTTGCAACATCAAGGCATAGGTTGTATTCTCCATTTTCATTAATATAATGTAGTAATACATTTATTTCCTATAAAAGTGTCTCCATTTTTATTGCATAGCTCCTTGATCGTATACATAGGTTTCATTGGAATATATATATTGTTTCTATATCTTTGTCGGTTTGTGTTTCTCAACAGGTTCAACATCCTGCAGACCTTGAGATGGAGCAAGGACAACACTAGCAAGGATCAAACAAAATTTAAACGATATGTTGTTTATCCCTCATTGAACTAGTACACATTACAATGGAAATCTAAGAAGAAGTTTGTATTCTGTCATGTTTTGTTCTAATTCCTTATTGAAGTTAGGGAGATTAGTTCGTGTCAACACTTACCGATTTGTCCAGTAACAAAATTGGCGACCATACTAGGGATTGTCCTCTTTTGGTATTTGATTCTTTTTTCTTTTGGCTTTCCTGCTTTTGTTGATTTTTCATTCTCTAAGTCACTAGGTGATTCAAGTTGACTCTTAGATCTTGAAAGTTCACTAAAAAACCCTGTCATTTTTTTAATTTTTATTCAAGTTTTAGTCTTCGTCACACCCTACTGTGAGAAGCAGTGCGACGTCATCGCACTGTGTCCTTCTTCCACCTGCGATGATACCTAAACATTGCACTGTGTCACACTATGATCTGTCACGATTCTGAGAAATTTTTTGAGTGACAATCTTTCTCTTTACCCAGATATTAAATATGGTTTTGGGGTGAATTTTTGGGTATGATTATAGTCTGATTACAGTCTACTTAATAGTCTTTGAATCTTCTTTTAGCCTTCTTTTCTTTGTTTTAGCTTGTGTTCTTTTGAAATATTTGATCTCTTGCTTTGAGTGTCTTTCAGTTACAAAGCATTGTTTTTTATTTAGAATTGTTTAGTGAAAGCACATTTTTTTTCTTCTGAATAGTTCGTTTTAATTTTTTTTTTTTAGATTGGGGGCATCCTTGCATTTGAAGTAGCGAAATCGCATGGTCTTGGTTTTTGGAATTTTTGGCATTTTTGGTCTTGAAGTAGTGAAATCGCATGGGGGGCCAAGAATCGTGTATTGGTGTACAATCTCTTTAGCTCATTTCTTGAAGATATTGATATTGATGAGTTTAATAAAATTTTGGGACATTGTGCATCTGGGAATGATAAATGTTTTCTCCTTCTCGTAATATAGCTTCCATCGAAGTGAAATATTTGCATTCTTTTTTCTTTGCATTATTTAGAGTCGGTCAAAACATCATTTAGTCCACACCATTTTCCTCTCGAGTAAACAACAACCTTAAAATAAAGCGCTTATAAAAATTGATTAGACATTTTCATATTTTCTGGTAGCAAACCTACATTAGCTTAAGGTGTAAAGCTTTGGAATAGGTTGAAAGGATAAATTTCCAAAGATATCAAACAAACATAGAATCTTGTGCTAGGGAGCGGTAAATCCACTTATTACATTTTGTCCTAGGAATCCCTTCTCACACAAGGGTCAATCATGAGGTCACATTGAGACTATCAGAGTGATTAACCCTACTTTATTGGTCTTGGTGTAGTGGTTTCACGTATTATTAGGGGGCACTTGAGAAAACGACCTTGTTTGGGTCTTCTCAAGTCGATTTCAGGCTCAATTACCTGGCCCTTGCACGGGTATCAGACCGTTGACTGTTTCCCTAGTCATCATTGTTGTATTTGGTAAACTTAGTGGCCTTTCTCTTTAGGGTAATACATGAGGTGACGATGAAGGGGAAGTCTTTGTTGTACCTGGAATCAACGTTGGCCAAACTCACTCGGGCTCCTTGGAGGGTAAATCCACGTTTATTGTGTGGAATCTTGCACCAAGGCGTAAGTCCGTTAAGTAGGTCGTCAATGTAATTTTTCCACCCGCTCTATCTCAACCCCTTCTTACATTTTTCTCACGACGTTGGATTTCATCACCAACTGGTGTGTTCATTGTGAGAAGGTTTTGTTTATTTGCTTATTTCCTATATTTTTAGCATGTGTTGTTTATTTTCCCTAACAGACTCTAGGTTGGATCTGTTTTTAATGGCGTTAGTTCCCAGAATGACCAATGAAGCAACCCTGGCTATGGGGGAACCTTTTGTTTTTCCTTCTTACGAAAACAATGGTCCTCCTTACATAGCTACTTTGATCCTTCCAGGTCTCACAATTGGATTACCGGTATGGTTGTTTTCCACTCAGGTAATCCCGAATGTAGTTGGTGCTTCGGTTGTAAGCACTTCCCCCCAAGAGCATCAACCTCATGTTGATCCTTCTCCTTCTTCACCAGTAAGATCTTCTTTGCCTTCTTCACTTGCAAGGTCTTCTCCCATTTGATCTTCTTAGTGAAAGCTTTGAAGCTAGTAACTCGATGGATAATAAGAAGAAGAAAAGGAAGATTAATAAGAAGAAAAACAAGCAAGGGTCAAAACCTCCAACCACTTCTAGACATGTTGGAAAACAACCAGTTACTGATAATCATGCTGGGAGTATTAATGATGCCAAGATCACCCAAAAAACCCGTAAGCCCAAGTACCCTTGCAGGATTTGTAAGGGTAGCCATCTTCTTAAGGATTTCCCTGGCCTATCCAAGGTTATATAAGCATGGTCTACACGCCCTTGCCAACCCATGTCATCAGCCTCTAAACAACATGTTGATGCCCTCCCGTCAAATAGTCAGGATACCATTGGGAAGAAGAAAAGTAGAGTCAAGTTCTCGTGTAGGTTATGCAGAGGGAGTCATCAAACTCACCTTTTCCCTCGTATGGACGAAGCCTTGAAATTACTGGAATATATGACTATTTCCCAACCTCAACTTCCAACTACTCTCAACACACCTGTAGTTGAGGGAATGATCAATCCGGTCCCTTCGTCGGTTAGTCTGGTTGATCATGTAGTCAATCTAGTCACGTCCTTAGTTGAACCAATTGACAAAGTGGTCGCTTCGATCCCATTGTTGATCGATCATGCTCTCTTGCTAGAGAGTAAACCCAACACTACTCATGTTTTTCTTGTTGATATAGACACTATTGTTCTAGGGAGCATTCCTCCTTCTCCTGTGGAACCCCCTGCAAGTAATGAGGCTATCCTTTTTGATTGGGGTGCACTAACTATACCTCATCTTCCATCTCACATTACTTTCAAGATTACAGTACATGTTTGTGGTCGGAACGTTCCTCATACACTGATAGACAAAGTTGCATCCGTTAGTATTTTGTCCTGTATTGCTTGGAAAGCTTTGGGTTGTCCTTAGCTTGTGTCGGTTACCCATAATTTGTTAGCTTTTAACAGAAGAACCATTCAACCTTTAGGGACCCTTCCTCAGTTTCCCGTAACTTTGGGAGGGAAAAATGTCTTTATTGACATCATGGTAGTCCAAGATCCTTTGGATTTTTATTTACTCCTTGGGCAAGACTATGTCTATGCCATGAAAGCTATTGTGTCCACTCTTTTTCATGTGATATCTTTCCCTCACGATGGAAGAATTGTGACTATTGATCAACTTTCGTTTGTTGGCCCTGACTTGACCATCAACTCAATGACCCCCCTAAACAGTTCGTATATGCAAACGTTTTCGCCCCCACCACAGGTCAATTATGTGACGTTGTCTCCCATGCCTTTAGCTGCTGGTGAAGATCAACCTCTCACTGTAAGCTCAGTATCTTATGACTTATATCTGGTAGTCGACATGGTGATCTCTTTGATAGGGTTGTTAGAGCATGACCTCACCCCTATCATGGTCCTCCACATGTGTTCCTTCCGTCAAGTGAATATCTCTTGACAGACATGATGGATTTTTGTCCCTTGACATGGTTTCCTTCTGAAGCATTGTCCTCTTGGAAGCCATGATCAAGAAGAGGAGTTTTGAGAATGGTTTTATGATTTCAATCTTATTAAAAAATGAAACCAGCTTTGAGCATGGTTTTCTGATTTCAAGCTCATTAAAAAATGAAATCAACTACGAGGATAGTTTTGTTTCTCTGTGGCAACCTCGTTAAAAAAATGAAACCAACTACGAGGATAGTTTTGCGTCTCTGCGACAACCTCGTTAAAAAATGAAATAGAGCTTACAAGGATAATTTTTGCGTCTTTGTGGAAACCTCATTTAAAAATGAAACAAAGGTTACGAGCATAGTTCTTCTGTTGTGTCAAGATCGTTAAAAAATAAAATAGCTCGTCTCAAGCATAGTTCTTGTTCTTGTGTCAAGCTCATTAAAAACTGAAATAGTTTCCCCCCCTCTTCGATTGATTCACATACTTTGTTACGTATAGTATTTGAAACTTCATTTCATCCCCATGTGCCATTGGACGAAACAAAGTTTGGGGGGAAATACTTCCAGCCTCTGGACTTCATGCTAAAGTTAAGCCTCTAGCTTCTTAAGTTGGGGGCAAAGTAACAACCATCCCTTGATTATGCATTGGGAAGTTGCAAGCATAGTTTTTCTACTTTCAAGCTTGTGTAAAAAATGAAACCACCTCCCTCAAGCATGGTTTTCTTTGGTTCAAGCTTGTGTAAAAATGAAACCAGGTCCAAGCATAGTTTTGTTTAGTTTTAAGCTTGAGTAAAAATAAATCTATCCCAAGCATAGTTTTGTTTTGTTTTAAGGTTGAGTAAAAATGAAAACAATCTCGAGCATAGTCTTTGTTCTTTCTCATGCTCGTAAATCTACGAGAATGTAACCAAGTATACTTTTATCACTTTTTCGGACTCATAAAGGATTTATGAAAAATGAACCCCCCTGGAGTCCTCTTTAAGCTCTTTTCAAACTCCCTAAACATGAAAATATTGCCGAACGATCTTGTTCTTTTCATGCTCATTAAAGAATTTGAAGAAAACTTCTGTTGAGTGGTAGATTATCTATTTTTTAGTCTCATCAGACTACTTTACGAAAAAGGACATTTTGGAGTTTTCTTTTAGTGTTTTTCAAACTCTCTAAACATGAAAAACCTCTGATTTTTCTTTCCTTGGACTTGTAAAACAAACATCAAAAGGCCCATATGGGACCGAACCACTCCTTCCCAGGGTTCGTTAAAAAATACTCTGAGGGACTCATCCAAAGGATGAGATTATAGTTCAAGCAGATGTTATCCTCTTCAAGCTTGTGTAAAAATAAAGAGGTACTCACCATAAATGGTGGGGGAAAATTGGGAAAGAAAAATTTATCTCTATCTTTGTTAGTGGCAGTAAGTCACTCTTGAACATGACACTCCTTTTCATTGTTGTATCTGGGTTGGGAAATCCATTTGTCTCTTGTTCGATTATCCATAAGTATGTATATTGGTCCTCCTTGAGTCAATGCTGCCAAGACAATTATCGTTTTGTTCATATGTTCAAGAGAAGTTCAACCGAAACGAGCCTTCGATCGAGTCGACCATCTGTATTCCTCAAACTCTTACCATGTCAACCTTCCCTGAGTTAGTCCTGAATCATTTTATACTCCGATCTACTTCAAATCTATTACATGTTTCGTGTCATTGATGGGGGATGGATTAATGCCCTCCTATGATGAATCTTTTCCTATCGACTTCAACTCATTATCCAAGAATTAGACTTAGAAATCATTTAGTACCTTGGAGCCTGCATGCCTCAATGGTAGGTTTCCTCATTTTCGAAAGTGGGTTCACATCATTGGCCCCTAATTGGAAAATTCCATCGAGTGTTCGAATTCAACTCATTAATTCACATTCATTGGATTGTACTATAGTACCTTGGGGGTCATTGACATCAATGGTGATTTCCCTCGCACTTATTAATGATATTCCTTAATGACCAGTAATCAAGTGGTTTCTACCATGTTCGACTTCAACATCTATAATCACATGGATAGATTCATACTTCTAGACGATGGAAATGAAGACCCTGGATGTTGTCACATGGATCCAGGTTGTGATGGAGTATTCATAAGTCTGCACTGACACATAGATCCACCGTGTATTTCTCATGGCTATGTCCAAATTTGAGTCTTTATAGCATAGATCCATAGTGTATTTCTCGTGGCTATGTTGAATCATAATGACATGGATCCACAGTGTATGATTGGTGGCCATGATTCACTTGACACTTATGCTTAGGGTCACTTGTACTCTAAGTATGGGAATTCCTACCTTAGTAAATGGTATGTTATTATGTTGATGCTTGTTTGTTGACAGGTTTCCGATTGATGTGCTCCTTGTTCTCGACACACACATTCTACAAAGTATTTCAGGTGCACATGTTTCCAACTTCATACTTTAGGGGGAATTTTATTACACATTATTTTAGTCACCCCTGTGACCTCTGATGATATGTGTATCGCCTATTTCCTTGTTCCATGAAGGCTATTGAAGAAATAAGACTTTCCCTGAGAAATGGAATCATCTTTTCCTTATTGAAAAACCCTATCAAGGAAGATCGTCACACCTTGCTAGTGTTAAGGGTGCGACGATCCCAAATCGTCGCATGCTGCACCATAGTGGCCTGCGATGTCGTCGCAGGTTGCTCATGTTGAGGGTGCGACGATGCTCAAACAAAGGAAAAATAATAATTTCTCGAAGGTTATAGAATGGAATCTTTGAAAAGATGAGGTGGCCTCCAATTGGTTTGGATCTCACTCACTTCTCTGATTTAGTGGGATCATCCTAATCTCTTCATCCATCCCTATTCACTTTATACAAGGAGGGATCTCTCATGGGAAAAGTCAGGCTGGCTTATGTATGAAGAATTTTGTTGAATATTGTGCTTGTGATAGCTTTTCTTTAGCTTTCCAAGTCAGGCTGTGTATACTCTTCATCAAAAGCATTGGAGAAAAGGTGCGTGTGTTGAGGAAAAGGGCCATCGAAAGGGACCTTGCAACATCAAGGCATAGGTTACATTCTCCACTTTCATCAATATAATGTAGTAATACATTTCTTTCCTATAAAAGTGTCTCCGTTTTTATTGCATAACTCTTTGATCTTATGCATAGGTTTCATTGGAATATATATATCGTTTCTCTCTCTTTGTTGGTTTGTGTTTCTCAACACGTTCTGTTATCACATAAAGCTGTGGGAGGGTAAACAAAAAATCATTTTTTGGTTTTTCTTGTTGAGTCATAGGTTCTTTTTAATTTCATATTTTCCTCCTAGGTTCATTTTCATTTTTGTTTCAATAAACCAAGTATTTTAGCATTAGTCTAAGGTCTTGTGGTGTGGTTATGTCATGGGTCAAATTGGAAATTATCATGACAAAGAGTGTTAGTCCCTTACCAGTCACATCTTTCTAATTAACATCATCACTTTGACATCTCTCTCTCATAAGCTGTGCCAAGTACCTCCATCTGTCACTTTACTTTCTCATGATGTTAGATGAGTTTGTAACTTAAGCGTCGTTGACTCACTAGTAGAGTTCACAACACCCTCAAAGTACCCTTTTTCATTTAAGTTAATCATTCACTTTCTAACATGACAAGAGTTTGTATTTTTTCAAATATTATCTCTAACAACTTATAGGGATCATAAATTTTCAAATCCTAACGGTTTCCTTGAAGCATTCAAACTGAATTTTGGAGCAGGCGCTATAGACTATGACTGACACTACAAACTCTGCTGTGAACTGGTGGTAGAGGATGGTTGGCACTTCGACCACTTGAAGCCATTCCTAAGAAAATATGGTGATGTCAGTAGTTAGCTCTAGTCTACCAGGTACTCCATGAGATTTCCCACCTTCTTTTAAGGTCTGGAAAGGGTTGGATGATTATTTCTTTTGGTGGTGCTACGAACTCTTGTCTGGCGTTGCGAACTTTCTCAGAAATTGTTGATCGACGCTAGAGATTTTTCCTCACACCCTGAATTTGGTCTTTGCAAGCTATAAAACACCCTGTTGTTCAACCACCACAACCATTTTTCATTTACAACTACTTCGATTATCCAACCTAGGTTTTCGAAAAAACTTTGCTTTGGCGCTGCGAACCTTGCACAGTCAACCTAGTGCTGTGAACTCTATGTTCTAGAGCTTACTGCAGAAAATCGTTTGTTGTAAACTTGGTTATGGTCCATACTCCTAGTTGATCTGATGAAATTAACCCTGGTAGTCCAACTTAGATGTTTTTTCTCTGTGCAAACCTGAAATTCATAAAGTTGTCATATCAAATTTGTTGGGCTTGTTTCACAAATAGTTTTTTTGTATTATTTTCCCTTGTTCCCCTTAGCTGAAAGCATACCTGGTCTCATTCATGGAGGGAATTAAATATTTAGCCTACAAATTTCCCACCCCCACTAATATTTCAAAAGAGTCTTACCCTAAAACCCTAACTCTTGTTTCTCTGTTTTACCTGTGAGAAAACATTCAAACTTTGTGTTGAGGTTTTCCCAGCTAACATTGATGGATAAACAACAAAAGAAAATTTAAAAAGGAGGGGGCATTGTGAGGAATGAGACCTATGAAATGCAGTTGTTTGCTGCTGAACCCATGATGAGGGAAGTCTTCCGAAGAGTGGGTTGTTTAAATTTCTGTCAAAAAATGCAAAGGGGGCACCCTGAGGTAGCCATGGAATTTTCCCTGAGGTTTGATGGGACCAAGACTAAGGTTGGGGTAGTTGAATTTGAGGTATTTGAAATAACCATATCAACATCTACTGAAATACCTAATACTGGGGAGAGATGGTTTAAATCCATGAACCTAAATGCAACCTTCTCTAAATAATTCCTCAAACTAGAATATTAAGGAGATAAATTATCAAAAGGAGTACCCAAGAACCATATGATTGAAGGTTTTGATAAGATGTTGAGGCTAATCCAAATATACTTTACCTATGAAGGGAGATTCAACATGATTTATTAGTACCACATAAGACTACTTATGCACTTCATAGGCAAATATTGTATGAATATTCCTTTTTATTTGTTTAGGAGTGTTGGAAAAATCATTGACAGAGTCCAGGCTAAATCTAAGGCAATTGAGACAAGTGTTTTTCATTCAGGGATAATTAAAATGCTTATGATGGAGGAATTAAGGAAGAAAAACATTGAGTGGGAGGAATTCATTATTTATTCACACTTTAAATTAAATATTGCTCCTATTCCATAGTCCAAAGTACAAATCCCTCTTCAGGCTGACATGACTGTACATGCAAAGATCAACAACAAGAAGAAGAGCATGGATACTGTTAAAGATGATGAAGCAACTAAGGAAGATGTAGTAGAAGGAGGATCTTCTCAACCCCCACAAAGAGAGGTTTCACCTTTTCCAACTCCCATCCTAGTGGAGACCCCTTCAGCTAGAACCACAAGTCTGAGAGGGAGAAATTTATTGTTCCCTTAACCACTTGTTGCATAGAAGGTCAAGGCTTGGAGACCTTTCACTAGATCATCAACAAAGCAGGAAAACATTGTGAAAGAAGACACAATGGAAGCTCCAATCAAGAGAAAAGGTAAAGGTAAAACTGTACCTATCAAAGATCCCATTGAAGTTATATCCATAACTACTCCTCTAGAAAATCCTACCTTTAAGAGGCTAAACAACCAACTTAAAGAGGCCAGAGCCAAAATTGCTAAATTAAAGAGGGAGGAGTTAGTTGAAAAGAAGCAACTAAGTGATCTCATGGATATGTATCGTGGGACTCTTGTAAAGGCCAAGTTCATAGCTAAAATATTTAGACCTCTCCACAGGCAGCTTACAAACTTGTACAAACAAAATATAGCCTACTAGAGTCAGATTAGGGGGCTAAAGATGGAGCTGCAAACTTTGAGGGAGGAGCTGGCCAAGAAGAATTTGGATCTTTTAGCCCAGGTTTCTACAAGAAGGAGTTCCAGACTCAAAAAATAAAAAAAAGAAATGCCTAAAAACAGTTTCAGTTTTGGACAGTGCCTGTTTTTGCAATTTTGAGATTTTGGTGGACAATGATGCTTATGAACTAAAATTTTTCACTCATATACTAGATCAAGAGTTTTCACATCATATCTAGCTCTGAAGATGGTTTTTGGGGTGTTTTGGGGATCTACTAGATATGTTAAGCAACTACAAGAAAGTTCGCAGCGCCTGACGCTGCGAACTGGCTTATACAGTCAGGTGTTGTGAATTGGCTAATACATATGGTGCTATAGAATTTGTTGCAAACTCCTATTCTGGAGGTTTCAAGAGGATCAACGATTTCCAGATGGCTAGAGAAGTATGGGAAAATTGCTTGGATGTCGCTGGAGGGACACCTAACAAGAAGAAGATGTGCTCAAGGGACACTTCATCATGCATATTAAAGATGTTAGGGTAGTGGCCAACTTTAGCCTATTTTCTAGCAGTTTGTTATTTTTGATTGTAGAACTGTAGTTACTTCAGCTTCAGACATGGGAATCACATGCTAGAGGGTAGGATTAGAATTGTAATGCTATCATTCACAATATAAGCTATAAGATAGGCATTAGAAGTCATTGAGGGGTTCGAATGGTTGAGATGAACTCTTTTTGTAATGTACTGATGTAACAAAGCCAACCCTGGATTTTTATGTATCAGACTTGAGAGTTTTTGTTTAATAGAAGTCAACTTCTTTCCTGCCATATTTCTTCTCTCTCACTCTGAATTTACTATCATTGAATGTTTCAATTGATATTTTATAGTTGTATTACAATGGAGGTTTGATTGTGATGTTTTTATAATTATTCTTAGAGTTTAAGATTTGATTAAAGAAGTTCTTGTGTCTAAAGATTTTTCTTCATTGGTATGCTAGTAATGACTGATGCTAATAGTAGACTTACTTCATCTTTCTCACTAAAGTCTTCCTTCTATCCATATTACTCTTTAAAACTCTGATCTAAGTTAGACAAGACCTCATTTGCTAATGCATATTATCTAGAACTTTATGTGATTTACATTGCTGGGAATGAGTTTTATCCAGTTGACACTTTATCTTAAAACTTACCTTACAAACCTATTGATGGGTACTGAGCTTGCACTTTAGTAGTAAAAGTGTGACTTTCAGTGCTAATAGGTTCAACATCCCACAGACCTTGAGATGGAGCAAGGACAACACTATAAATAATCAAACAACATTTAAACGATATGTCGTTTATCCCTCATTGAACTAGTATACATTACAATGGAAATCTAAGGAGAAGTTTGTATTCTGTCATGTTTTGTTCTAATTTCTTGTTGAAGTTAGGGAGATTAGTTCGTTTTAACACTTACCGATTTGTCCAGTAACAATACTTAACCATTCTCCATCTTCCACGACATCACATCACCATTTCCCAATCACATTTATTTCCCTTTCCACAGCAGTTGCCGCTTATGTGAATGTAATGTCGTTATTAAAATGGCGAAGATTTCGTAAGCCTTGTAATAAATTCAAAATCTTGTCGTGCAGGCTAAAAACTTTGAAATACTAGATACAATGATTAACCATCAAGGAAATACAAGGTAAATTAAATAAGGAACTATTATGCCAAGCTGTAAAACATTATATCGATAGTATTGCCACCTATTGGTAAGAATAGAAAGCAATGTAAATAATGTCAAGTAGGAGAAAATAGTTGTATTGTCGAGATATGCTAAATACACTCGGATGTGAAGACCAAGAGTTCCAATGGTAGATATCTTACAAGTGTTGCAAGGCCCTCCCTTCTTCTGAGAAGAAAACAAACTAGGTCTAGACCTCAGACATAACTTTGGATAGTTGTGTTCTAGAAGTGACAAACTTCAAAGAGTTAGTTCAGTGGTGCACAGATAAATTTGGTTCAGAGAGGAGAATAATTTAGCTTCAAGGAAAACAACCTATCTCCTTAGCTCCTTCAGTATTCACAAGAATTCTATGACTCTCGAAGCCTACCACATAGTTTAAAGGTGAATAAACCAATGAATTCCTCAAAGAAAACAGAGGAGGAGAAGATCTCCTCGAGAAATATTTGGTCGACCCAAGGAATAATACCAATTCTTCCAAGATTGAGGTAAGCTCATTAAAGTATCCCTACAAAGAATTTTCCTAATTGTTTTCTCACATGATTGGTTTGGAATCAACTACCTATGTGCTGAGAAATATCATGTATATTCTCCATTTCATTGTGCATCCTCATTGATTGGGGTCACATTATTTTCATTGAACTCTCTTTTCGACTGGGTGGTCTGAAAAGGACCCGAAAATTCCACATGACATCTTATTTGATTTTCACCATAGCTTACTACCATGTTTTTGAAGACTTGCTTAGGGAAAGAAGTGTTGAATTCAAGGTGGAACCAGTCTTCGCCTGGTATCCAACCTTATGGAGGAACAAGTCTCAATATTGTTCTTACCTCGTTCACAATAATTTCATCTTTGAATTAAAAAAATTGATCTTCAACCCTAACACGTCAAGATTGTCTCTCGAAGCTTCCACCTTTATCTCAAAGAAAGGAGTTTTTAAAACCACTGAAGATATTAACATCATAACGTTATGTGGTTTCTAAGAGAAACCCTTTCTCCTTCCCTTATATGTATCATACATAAATTTTATTATAGAAGTATGCATGCAATACAAGTCCTGGGTGTTGATGCCTAAAAAAAGTGCAACATAAAGTTCTTGCCTGCAAATAAGTCACAATGAATTATTACTTATATATATCTTAAATAATACTAGATAGGCGGGATCCCTTGATAAAATCAATGATATAAAGCACTCTTCTTATTTGCGCTCCTAATTACCTTGCAAAAAAGATTCATAGTTTCAAAGAATAAGAGTGGAAATCCTAACCTATTTACATGTGCAACTAATGAATGATAAGGGTGCTAGCAATTTGATTTCAAAATAAAAGAAATGTTTATCAAACATATCAGTCCACTCTTACTACCCTTAGGTTCAGATATATTGTTTCAAATATCCATAATACACCACTCATGGTCTATTTGCATGCATGGGAAAATACTCATTATGTTGGATATGATATAACACTAGCGAGGAATGTGGGACATATTTTTTTGATGCTAAGTGTTAAATGGGCTATTATGTTTATGGAGTTCATATTAGAGGCCGATTTGAATTTTAATTTGGAAATGGAACTTTATGTTATATGCATTTAGATATGTGATGGCGTTATTCTATGATTGGAATACGTGTTTTTGGAAACTGGAAGAGCTCTATTTTTTGTTGTGGTTTGTGGCATTAAATGAAAAATAAGGGAAGCAACATGCATTTACTGCACGTCATTCTTACCCTACCTCGAAGCTACCACTTTCACTTCTCCTCGCTTTCGTTTGCTACTCTGGTTAGTAGTGCCTCAATTCTGCTCGACCGTTGGCGGAAAAATAGTTGTGCTCTTAAGCTTTCTGGTATTCTTCTCACCAATATGTTGGCTCTTATCTCTCCATTCATGATGGTAAGCTCTGCTCCAGATAAAATTATCATGTTGGATCTTGTAGTTTGCATGCAGAATGCGTTTGTTTTCCGAACCTTTTAATGGATTTACTGTGGGAATTTTGGTCATATAACTCGCATGTTGAATTGGGTTTCTTCCTGTTGGCATTAAAATGTTTTAAATTGGCAAGAGCGTTTGACATTTTGTTCTGTTTGGGTTGTGTGGTTATATGGGCCTAGAGAAAAGGTGATATTATTATGATATGGCTATTGATAAGTAATTGTGGGTGAAGGTGTTCATTTTTTCTCATTTCGTATGATTATTTCCAAGGGTTTCCTCTATAAAAGAAAATATGGAGTTAGGTGTTGTGAATATTACATAACACCCTCAGCTTGGAGTATGTGCAATCTTATTTCTTTTACCACAACTTGGATGTTATGGGTAGCCTGTCTGCTTTATCCTCATGTATGTTGAAGGAAAAGAATTGGGTTTTGTTTTTCTTGCAACCCATGTTTCAAACCCTACGCCTATATGCTTTCTCCAAGCCTCTTCTCCTCTTCCAATACATAGGTGAATGAATAAAATAAAATCCATATTCAAAGTTTTTTTGAATTATTGGACCCACAGTCGATTTCGTGATTATTGTGTTGTATCCTTATTGCATGTCGACACTTTCGAAGTCTCGCAGTCATTTCATGTTTTCCTTGCAACTATTTTAAAAAGGTGACATAGATCTGTGTATTTTATTACAGTCACTCTGGGAATTAAGTATTTGTCTTTGCTTGCAACCATGCCTTGAGGCCTGTGCCTATTTTCCAGTCCTAAACCTTGTTTTCCTGTCTGAAAATCTGGACATGCAAATACTATAGACCTAGTTTCAAAGTCTTGTCCAAATATTCAACCCGACGACTGAAAAGATTGAGGTCGCCCACAAATTTAATGCTTGTTTGTTATTGGTCTAAGGTGGTTTGAACGATTTTTGAGTTTGAAATAATTTCTATGGAAGCAATGCCCACCAAAGTCCTAGGGGGTTTTCAATCCTTGTTTGTTTGCAATTGTTATTGGAAGTTGTTGCATGAATATTATGTAATAGAAAGATGATAGCTCTATGTTTCTCTTCCTCTCACGATGTTTGGGACAATCTGTATAATTATGACAACTAAATTGTTTTATAAACAATCTCCTACAAAAAATTATGATAGTTTAAAATGAGAAATGAAATTCGTTTCTTTTTATATAATCATATTAATTCCACTTGAGTTTTATATTGCACGATTTAAAAGGATTGTTGTAGATCTTGTGTGTGAAGTTTTAAAGGAGTGCTATCGCACAAATGAATTTGGTGAAAGTTTTGGATGGCAAACAATGGATATTCAAATGATTTTATAGATATTGACAATGTTGGTTTTAAATGTTATTTCTTGTAATAGAACAATAACATTTTTTTTCCAGTTCATTGTTCCATTTTTCGTTCATTATACGCTCTCCACCTTCCCAATAAAATTTAAACACCCCCTGTTCTATTATCTTTAATATCATTTTTAAAGAAAAAAGATTCAAAAGGATTGGATAATAATTTTGGATTGGAAATTGTGACATGGATATATTGTTTTGGAAGAAAAGGACTTTGTGTTGCTTGAAAAATATTAATTGTTGATTATTGTCCATGCTACCATTTTTCGTTCATTAGAAACCCCCTCATATTCCCAATGACCCTATCATTCCCTGTTCAATTGTAGTTAATTACTAAATTGGATTGGACAAAATTGTGTTAATGGATGGATTACATATGCTTTTGTTTGCGAATAGAGCCAACATCTTGATTTTATTTAGGTAGAGTATTAGCACATGGATTGTTAAAATTTTTCCTATTCTCATTGAAATATTGCTTCAGGATGAGTTTCTTTAGCAGGGGCAGCAATGACATAGGTGTAAACAGAGGTAGAGGCAATTGGCAAAGAGGCCATAGAAGGCCACATTTCTCAATACATTTTGATGTTGATCAACAATAACTAAATCAACTTTTCCAAGATGGGTTTTTCAATCTAGTTGGCCAAGGAATTCTGCAACCTAGGCCTGAGAAGCCTCCTTTCCAACCACACCAAAATTTCTTTGGTATGCGTGCTCCCCCTCATGTTTATATGCAGCCAGAACCACTTGTCAATGATGGTTGGCAAGAGATTGTCCATGAGCCTATTGCACATCATAATGGGTGGCATACAATATCATTGCCATTGCCCCCTCCTCCACTGCCATTTAATCCAATAGCCCAAGCTAATCACATTGCTTCACCAACCCAGTCTTCACATGCAAGCAAAAGTCTTAGAACCACTATGCCTGAACTAAAGTTTGATTAAGGGAAAAAAGTGGCCAATTCCCCTAACTCTTCCAAAAATTCCTCTGAATCAGTGTCCTCCCATCTCCACCTCAAGGATAATTGCTCCCATGTCATCAATGAAATCCATCCTCAAGGTTCCAATCAACCTAAAGCTACTATAAGGGTCAAAACAACAGAAAGATCAAAAGAGAGCAGTAGTGAAAAGAGGCAAACCACTTTTCATAGTGTTGTTCCTGAGTTTATACATAAGGCTTCAAAGTATAGGGTCACATTACTATCAAATTCCCATGTTCGTAAACCCGCAAGACCATGTATCTATGCTCAAACATTTTTCTCCTTTAAAAAACCCAACACTTAGTCATTTTTCAAGCGATGCAGGACACTTAGTCGTTTTTCAAGCGATGCAGGAGTCCTGTTGCGAGAGACCATCATGTTTATGTCCCACATTTCCCCTTGTCCCATGCTCCGCAGTCGCGCAACACTCAGAACAATCCATCTATCTCTGTGTCCCTCAAAATGCACTTATTACCTTTTTCGTACTTAAACCATTTTCTTAGAATGCGGATGCAGGACACCTGTCTCTTCCACTCACCTTTTTCCTCCTGCTCGTGTCCCACAACCCATAGTCCCACATTCTACAAAATGAGCCTCTCACTTTTGCGACCCGCAAAATGACATTTTCCCATACTTAGTCAATTTTCTCATTGCAGATACAAGAGTCATTCCCTTTTCACTCTTCCCACTCATTATGTCTGTTGGAAACATAATTCGTTAGGGTTCCAAACTTGACTGAATATGAATAGTCAAGTTATTGTAACTATCTTAGGGAGTCCAAAAGACCTTGGAATATGAATCCAAAGGTCATCCAAATGTATATGTACATGTATCATACCAACTAATAATATGCACTACACACTTATCTTTATTCCATGTGTCTAGGTACTAATTCACCATGGTAGTTTTCCGTAGAATTTGAGTGTGTCTAGAAATTTCCTCTCTCTCCCTCATTCAGTGCCCTTTGCCTGCTAGTTTGCCACATGAATTTATTCTATGGATATGCCTCTACCATAAATGTTTCTTTGTGCCTCTGGGAATTCTGCCATCATCTGCGCCCCTCTACCTGCGTTTGCGCAGTCCCTCTCCGTTCTAGTATAGTTGATTCGTGTATGAGCATCTTCCTGACCTCTCACGCATGTAAACCCTAATATCTGTTGTAATTCAAGCAGCTATCCCATAAACCCTAAAACTAATCCGATATCGACAACAAAAGTTTTGAACAAAAAACATTGGAATTCTTCCATAGTAGTAGCCTCTCGAATCCGAGTTAAGCATATTGTTGAGCCATATCATCTTGGAGAAGTCATTGTAGGCATTCAAGGCGACGTCAATCCGAGCAAATCCACCGTGAGCTAGGGTCCCCTTGGACGCAAATCGAGATTTTCCACCGATGGCGTGAGGTTTTGATGGCGTGACGTTCTATGTGTTATTATTTAACCGTCGATTGAGAGTTGTTCACCACTCCTACACTCCTATATTTATTATAATCTTCAAATGCTTCACGCTGGCTATGTAGATTACCTCAACAACCTCTCCATTGCAAGTTCTCCCTGCAATCTCTCCACAAATTTGAATCTGGGAACGACAACATCATTATTTGCATTAATGATTTCTTCAAGAATTTCAAGAGCYATCATGYAGTGATAGAAACATAGCACATGGGCTAAATATGTTGTGCATCCCACTATTATKTKGTARCCTRTCAGTACTTTGATAATGYGAGTGTTATCCCAACATTCCGGGTTCATTCACATTCTAACAGTGCTTGGATGAATGATCGTCACATTTGGTGGCTGTGAAATTGGTAATAAGCTAGTGAAAATACAATACGAATGTGGAGTTCCGAAATATTTCTTGCGCCTCGGGATCATCATCATCAATATCGTAATCAAGAAACTTAGGTTCATAGTGCACATCAGCGGGCGATACCTCATCAGCTAGGTCGATTTTATTTTCACCGTAGACCAGATAGAAATTCTTAAGAAGATGGAAATCATCCACAATGACTCTGAATCGGTGCGAGGGAAGTCATGGCATAGATAGTACAAAATATGTAGAATAACTGCTCGAAGCACAATTCTAAGAAACATTTTTTTTTCAAAAACAAGATTATCAAGTCTTCACATAAATTGAATGGAGTTCGAGAATGAATATGCCACACTCAATCTCTATTTTATCCGATTGAAAAAGTGAGATCCGTCTCTCCATCAAACGAAGTTTTCGGTTGAAATAAAATTTTGCATTTCAGAATTGATACCCATCTTGGGCTGCTAAAAGATTTTTTTTTTGAGTGTTTCATTTGAAGTTTTAGTCCAACAATGATTGGAAGGGGAAGTAATCATTGTGAGAAACCACTAGAGGTCTTTCTCACTTCTGGTAATATTCTAGTAGGCATACCCACTCATAATTTAGGGTTTGTGAAGCGTGAAATTTGATTTCTTCCGTTAGAGGAAAAATTGTATATGAAAAGAATTAGCCAATGAGAGAAGACACTACCAATATGCAAATGTTCTTGATGTTGTTTGCTTTATTGTGGTAAAGGCATAGGTTCTCGATCTTTATCCACACCCTCCAATCATTTGACAAATCCATGCTCATGGACAACACACAAAAACAATTGCTTGTAAGTTTACTTGCGCTTTTTGAAACTAAGATTGAATTAAGTCATTGTAAATGGGTGCATTTTTGGTAGAAACCGACACCCTTCATTTGCTAAGTCTACACAATTGAGTTTTCATTTTTGAGTTTGATTGTTCAAGGGTGGAGTTGCAAGAAACCATCTGACGTCTAATTCTGTCTATATGGCTCAATTTGAGGAACAATTAAAGTTACTGAACACTCTAATCCTCTCTTCTGTGGACAATACAATAACCATTGACAAAACAAATTTGCAGTCTATTGTAACATGCTTGCATGTTTCACAATCCAAAACAACATTGTTGCAAACTCATAATTGACTTCTTCACGATGTACTTGAGCGAAACAATCTTTGACAACATTATGAACTAGTCCTTGTTCAGAACAACCGTCTTTCTGAAGAAGATGATGTTGTTGATTCAGATCAACAACCAACGCAGGAGAAACTTAGTGAGAACGCTTTAGATTCAAGTACAGATGATGATCAACTTCCTCTTTCCAAGCTAATCATTAGACCTTGGGAAGAAATCAGAAATAACAAACACATAACCAGTATTGGATATGAAAAAGATGTCACCTTTCAGATTCTTGATTATACCAAATCGATCTAGTTTCAGAGTGTTGGACTGCTTCAAGAAAGTTCACATTCACCTGCTCTAGTTCAAGAGTAGATTAAAAAATGCCAACATTGCCAACAACTTGGCCATATAGAAGATCAATACTTCGATCTTCATCCTTGTGAGCTTGTGGAAAGCACAATCATCCTTCTAACAAATGTTCTAACAACAAGAAATCTACAGGAGTAAATAACCACTATGGGTGGATGACTTCTTGGCGATGGTCATTAATAGTCAAGAAGATATCTCAATCATACTAATGAGTTCATTCTCGAGTATTGACACATATTGCAATGAAAGGATTTGCAGCTTCTCACCTTGTACCTGACAATGGGGAACAACATCAATCATTGAGAGTCGGGCTTCAAGTTTTGAAGTTTTGTAAATTGAGTGGTGACAAGAGAGCGTGACAAGTGAGCATGATTGGTTTGTGGTTTTCCTTAAACCACCACTTAGTAGAAGAATTACAACTTCTACTAGATAACGGTTTGTGGTTTTCTTTAAACCTCCACTTGGTAGAATATTTCCAACTTCTACTATCGACAATAGTTTATGGTCATCTTTAAACCAACATTCGAGATAAATTCCAATTAGAAGAAGACATCAACTTCTCTTCTAGCTAAATTAGGAAATGTTATGGGAACCATTGAGTCTAGAGCCAAGTTCCAGAGTTTGTGGTCATCCTTAAACCACCAGATTAGTTTGTTGTCTTCCTTAAACCGCCATCATCATTCGGTTTGTGGTCATCCAAAAACCACCAAATTTGAGAACACATTCAGCCACCAACAACTGCACACTTCCATATTTCCACTACCCACTTTTAGATATTATCTCTCACCTTGGACTCACATACACCCCTTCAGATTTGGGGGGGGTGGCGTGGGTGGGGGTGTTGGAAACGTAATCCATTAAGGTTACAAACTTGATGAAATATGAAGAGTCAAGTTATTGTAATGATATTAAGGAGTCCAAGAAACCTTGGAAGATAAATCAAAAGGTCACATGAAAGTATATATATATATATATATATCACATCAATTAATAATATGCACTGCATGCGTATCTTTATTCTGTGTGTCCGACAATGTCTTGTGTTTCGCATCCCGCAATCCTGCCTTCATCATAATGCACTCTCCACTCCTATTTTCACACTTCCATACTTGTTACACATTATTTTCGTCATCCCTGTGACCTCTGATGATAAGTGTATCACTTATTTCCCGATTCCCTGAAGGCTATTGAAGAAATAAGATTTTCCCTGAGAAATAGAATCATCTTTTCCTTATTGAAAAACCCTATCAAGGAAGATCGTCACACCTTTCCAGTGTTAAGGGTGTGAAGATCCCAAATCGTTGCATGCTGCACCACAGTGGCCTGCGACGTCGTTGCAGGTTGCTCATGTTGAGGGTGCGACGATGCTCAAACAAAGGAAAAATAAGAATTTCTCGAAGGTTATAGAATGGAATCTTCAAAAAGATGAGGTGGCCTCCGATCGGTTTGGATCTCACTCACTTATCTGATTTAGTGGGATCATCCTAATCTCTTCATCCATCCCTCTTCACTCTATATAAGGAGGGATCTCTCATGGGAAAAGTTAGGTTGGCTTATGTATGAAGAATTCTGCTGAAGATTGTGCTTGTGATAGCTTTTCTTTAGCTTTCCAAGTCAGGCTGTGTATACTCTTCATCAAAATAATTGGAGCAAAGGTGTGTGTGTTGAGGAAAAGGGCCATCGAAAGGGACCTTGCAACATCAAGACATAGGTTGTATTCTCCATTTTCATTAATATATTGTAGTAATACATTTCTTTCCTATAAAAGTGTCTCCATTTTTATTGCATAGCTCCTTGATCGTATACATAGGTTTCATTGGAATATATATATTGTTTCTCTCTCTTTGTCGGTTTGTGTTTCTCAACAGGTTCAACATCCCGCAGACCTTGAGATGGAGCAAGGACAACACTAGCAAGGATCAAACAACGTTTAAATGATATGTTGTTTATCCCTCATTGAACTAGTACACATTACAAGGGAAATCTAAGGAGAAGTTTGTATTATGTCATGTTTTGTTCTAATTCCTTGTTGAAGTTAGGGAGATTAGTTCGTGTCAGCACTTACCGATTTGTCCAGTAACAAAATTGGCGACGATACTGGGGATTGTCCTCTTTTGGTATTTGCTTCTTTTTTCTTTTGGCTTTCCTGCTTTTGTTGATTTTTCATTCTCTGAGTCACTGGATGATTCAAGTTGACTCTTAGATCCTGAAAGTTCACTAAAAAACCCTGTCATTTTTTTATTTTTATTCAAGTTTCAGTCTTCGTCGCACCCTACTGTGAGAAGCAGTGTGACGTCATCGCATTGTGTCCTTCTTCCACCTGCGACGATACCTAAACATTGCACTGTGTCACACTATGACCTGCAACGATTCTGAGAAATTTTTTGAGTGACAATCTTTCTCTTTACCTAGATATTAAATATGGTTTTGGGGTGAATTTTTGGGTATGATTATAGTCTGATTATAGTCTGCTTAATAGTCTTTGAATCGTCTTTTAGCCTTCTTTTCTTTGTTTTAGCTTGTGTTCTTTTGAAAGATTTGATCTCTTGCTTTGAGTGTCTTTTAGTTACAAAGCATTGTTTTTTATTTAGAATTGTTTAGTGAAAGCACATTTTTTTTCTTCTGAATAGTTCGTTTTAAAATGATTTTTTTAGATTGGGGGCATCCTTACATT